>VXAC01004813.1:0-37008 GCA_013399225.1 Rhipidura dahli | reverse complement strand
GGGCCCCTGCCTGCGGCCGCGGCCGCTACGGGGCGCCGCCCGGCCCGGCCCGGCCCGGCCCTGCAGGGCGGGAGCTGAGTCCGCGCCGGGATTGAGGAGCGGCGCTCGGCCGGGATAAAACATGCCATAAACTTAACGCCACTCCCTACAGTTCCTATTATATGATCATTTACTGGCCATCATTATGGGATCGCTGTACGGAAAGCCGTGCTGCTGCCTCTGAAATCCCGCACGTAGCTCCATGGCAGCAAGTCACTGCCTTGCAGCCTTTGCAACTACCATTTCCTGCAAAGAGTCGCAGTCTTAATAAAGAGATAGGAAAATGGAAGTGTAATAGAGAGAAGAAGGATATCAATTTGCTATAGCCATAATTCCCTTCCATATTTGCTTTCACGATTTGTTTAAAATCCTGCTTGAAACGCTGATGTGCAGAAATACCCAGATGTGTGTCCTGCCCTATGAACTATTAGAAGTTGAATCCAATTGATGGGTTTTGTATGGGTTGTAGTCTAACTGCAATTCTGAACACAGTGATTATAGAGATAATTTTAGGAATATTTGCCTCTGTCTGCAGTTTGTGGAAACTCCTTCCTTATGTATGGGCTGGAAATGCAGATACGGAAAGGTGAACTTCACATTTTGCCCGCCACATTACCACTGCTCCTAACATGATAATAAATAATGACGGTTATAGTGATGATGATAACAATAACAATACTCTTAACAACTGGCATGAGGAGCAGAACAGACAAATGGTCTTGCTACTAGGGAAAATCATCAGAAACATTTTGTGCACATTCTCTCTTCTCATTTGAGCAGATGCTTGCCTATTGTGGTCTGTTTAGTGGAATGTTGTTTTGGGGATCCTTAGAGAGTGTGGATGTGATTTGCTGCAGTTCAACTCAGGTACAGAGTCCCATTCTAACTGAAAGATGCAGGCATGCATTTAAAATTGCTAAAGTATGGCATTTCTAATTAAAAATCAATGGGCCTTTTTTTATTGGGCCTTCCTAGGACTTATGCTAGGCAGCTTTTTATTTATCTAAAGTTTTTAAGAAATAAATTACTGACACGCATATAATGAATATAAGAATTTATCTAAAACCAGATATTGGCAAAGGAGCTGAGGGACAGTGCTCTTAGCAGAGTACTTTTATGAAAATGATACAATGGGTCTTACTAAACATCTGAAATCAAGGCATCTGAAATAGTTTGGATGGTTTGAGTCAGCTATTATTCTATTTGTACTATGATTCCAAGATTTTTTTCCTAAGATCCAGTAAACTCTATGCTTGGGTTCCTGTTATAATCCTGCACTATAATTTCAGCTTGTGAATTTAGGGAGAGTGAAAGACTTTATGGATTCAAAATTCCATCTAAGGAGATGCATCTGAGAATATGTTTTTTTCCATGGTTATTTTTATTACATTCTTTGTTAGAGAAAATATGTGGGAAAAATGTGTTTCTAAAATGTGTTCCCAACTGTAATAGTTGTTACAAAGAAGGAGCTTTTTTTAACTCTAGAGGATCTTCATCAAAATTGCTTTTTTTTTTTTCTTTTTGCACTTGCATTTGTTACTTGGTAAAGAAAATATGGGAGTGACAGAAGGAAAAGATGAGAAACAGGTTACAACAAATGGAATCTCTTCAGGAGCAGTACACTTTTCACCTCTGGGTGCCACTGTTCAACTATTTCTTGTGCAATGACCATCTGCTTAAAAGTCCAGCTCTTATTGGAGAAATATTCCCTGAAAGAAACCATTAAAGAGATACTGCCTATATCTCTGCATAATCAAGAAACAACTTTCTGATATATGGGTATTAGTTATGCACTGTTCTCATATGCTTTTAACACGCTGAACAAGGAAACAGTAATCAGTCCACATTTGTTCAGTTTATTGAGTAGTCTGATGGTTTATTTAGAACTTTTCTTGCCTCTTTAGTTAGAAGTTGAAACGTGAATCTGGGTTTTTTTTTCATATGAATGAATACTAGAACAGATTTATTAAGTATGCAGATTGACTGTAATAATTCAGTTGATTTAAACAAGTTTTACAGTAGCAACAATGATTTGCTTTATTGCCCACAACCTACGTAATTCAAAAATCTATTGACTGATACAATTTCTTTTCAAATGCTGTAGAACTCTTAATATTCAGAGCAAAATTAATTGCAGTCTGTGTATCCAGCTGTTCCACCATATTAATTATATTGTGACTATTTCTCCTAGAAACTCAGCCAGGGCAACTTATTGCTAAATGACACTGGACCTCTTCTCTGAACTGTTCTATGATTTTAATTCTAGTCAAATAAAACCCTTCTGTGAATGAAATGAAGTGTGTCATTTAACTCCTTCATTACTATAAGGTGTGTTTAGAGCAACATTTTCAAAATAATAATAATTGCATTTTATGTCATGAAATGTCCCTTTTCTCAGCCAGGGGGGAACACTGCTGCTGTCCTGCCCATACCTTCAGTCTAGTTCTTCCTGCACCCTGCTGAGCGCTGCAGTCTATCAGTGAAAGCCAGCAAGCCTTTTCATATCTACACACAGACAATGGAAAGTTCCATGATTGCCTCAAAACAGGCATGGACTGCATTTTTTTCTGTTCAGGAGTTCTATATATGTTCTATATATGCATTTGTTCAAACTGGTAGGGAAAAAATTCAGACAAAAACATCTGTTAAAAATTAATTCCAACTTTGTCCTGGATTTGTGCATTTTCTTTCTATCCAGTTTCATTGGAAAATCCCAAATAAATAGAACACTTCAAAATAAAAGAATTTAACTTTATCCTGGGAACATACAGTTTAGGTTCTGGAAAGGGAAATGTGTAATAAAATGCTGCTCAAATGAAATTGGTGAAGCTGTAAAATACGTAAGTGGAAACTTTGAGGAAGCTGGCAATGAGAAACTGGAAATCAAGCAGTAATTTTAGTTTCACACAACCACCCTTTGCATGTGTGAGTACAAAGGAGAGACTAGGAACAAGTGTGAGTCAGACCTCTCCTCTCAGGAACTGAAGGGACAGAGATTCCCAGCATCTGTTTCCTTAACTATCACCCAGAGGATACTGATGGTAAATCACAGTGAGCAAAAATAGAATCAGAAAAATAGCTCAAAACAAATGAGGTACTGTATTTTGCGGTACTTTTGCAGTAGATCTGTATCCAGCTCAGCTTTCACCAGTGTTCAAATTGGATGTGTCAGCTTACATTCACTTCTAAACAAATTGTTAATAAAATCACAAGCATGGCTAATTAGGATGTTCCACAAAACAGCCAGCCAAATTTGATGCCTCAATGGGAGATTTACCCTGCTCACATGTTTTAATAAATGTCCTAATGTCATTGTTATAGGATAAGATGGCCAAACACTTTGTTAGAGTTAATCACTGCTCTACTTTTGGAGTGAATGGGCCTGCATCCAGTTAAATCAACTCTGATCCAGCCAAGAGACTCCAGCTGGAAGAGTGAGTTTGCATGTATGAATTATTTTAGGTGCCCCATTGATTTGTAGGTATTTTCCATGTCATCAGTGCAGGCTGAAGTAATAATACTTTGCCTTGAAGGGCTCTAACGAAATTTAATTAAAGTACTGTGAGTTCTTAATCTGGAAGACACATATAGTTGCAAGAAATTCTTACCAACTATAATAGTTCTGAGTTTACACTCAAACATCAAACATGTAAAATAATGTTTTACCTATTTCTTAAGGTTGAGATATTTTTAAAAAATTTCCTTGTAGAATCAGCATATTTTTGGTATTGCCTATTTGCTGTACATAACCTTGGTTTTAGGTGTGGAAATATAATGGAACTGGGCCTTCTGAAGGAAATCTCAATATTTTATTTTAGAAATACATTTGTTTATGTGTACTTATTATGAGATACTAATGGAATCTGTACAACTTTAGTAAAAAAATAGTTACAGGATTTAAGAAATACAGAAATTTTAATGAAATAGATTTCCAGGTAAGAGAAGTTATCAATACTTAGCATAGTTGATCCAGCAAGTTATCATTGACAACTCTTAGTGACTACCATTTCATAATATACTATTGTCAAGAGAGAATAAAAATTTTATGTCTTCTTTTAGTATTTTTCCTCCTCATCTTTTGAGGAGATGTACCTTTTTAGTCTTGTTTTATTCATAATAAAAGATAATTTAATTTTATTTCCAACACAAAATGTTTGAAGAAAAGCCTTTTCTTCTAGAGAAGTTAATATTTTTAGTAGAAATAGCCCTATTTTTTTTTTTTGTGGTTGAGGAATAAAACATAAAACAAATAAAACAATAAAAATCTGTCAAAGAAAGCACAATCATATATACAATAAGTACTAAATATAAACCACTGTTGGTTTTTCTGCCAAGCAGAAAAAAAAAGCTTTACAAAAAAGTGAGGAGTACCTAACCTACTACCTCCTCTAGGTGTTATATAGGGAGAATTTGATCTAAATAATTTTCAAAAACAATGCAATAGCAAATTAGCAACGGTGGTGTTCAAGATTATTTAAATTATTTTAATCTTTAATTACCTGGAATTAAAATTCTGAAAAAAAAATCTTATTGTATGATTCTGAAACTGCCAAGCTTAATGATATGATCCTCATCTAACCATAAGTATTTGTTGTTTATAATTATTTTCATCTTTGCTCTATTGTGCATTAAGTCCAGTGTCCATGTTCTCCAGTTTATTGGAGTTACCTTCCTAAGGCAGTTTTCTTTCCTTGGCATTCATGTAGTTTAGAATCTCAGCTTTGAAAAGTACATTTTAAAATAAAGTATTTATTACATTTTTGAGCAGGTCTAATAGGACAGTTATTATTTATTTGTATTTTGCTTAATTAGAGTCAGGGTTCCACAGCACCATATTCTTATGGTATGTGCTGTTTTGCAAACACTTGCCCTGACACAGAGAGTTCCTCTTAAAGAATTTGTGAATAGACTTCCACAATGACTAGTAGTTGTTGTACCCACCACACCCTGTGTCTTTATGAAGTAACATAATGAATAACCAAGAAAAGATTACTGAATAATATTCAGAAGTCCCCTTTCTGCATTGATGATCCAGCTCTATTCAGTCCCTAGTGCTTACATCTGTTGGTAACATGATCATTTCCAGTGGCTTTTTTCCAGTAGTATTTGAGTGATGGAGTGAGGTGAGTGCACCAGCTGCTTCAGGTGCAGATGGCATTTTCCTTGTGTGCCTTTTAATGCCATTTGCCATTTGTTTTCTATTCTGTGTGTTGACTCATTCATTCAGGAGCTGTAATGACTGAAATACATCTGATTTGGTCACTAAACATCGTACGTGTTTTGTATCATATCTGCTGCTGAGAAAACATGTGAAAGCCCCTGAGAAGCACGAGGCAAAGAAGACACCAGGCAAATTAAGTGATGTTAGATTTTTTTTCCCTGTCTGTGTCTAGTTTTCCCGATTTAAAAACAAAAGAAATGAACATTACCTACATTATCTATATTTTTTCGGTGTAGTTAAGATGTATTAATTACCCCAAGCATCCCCCCACTAAAATAATGGCAGCAGTTTTTATTAATAATGAAGGGAAATCTGTAAGAATTTAAGGCCAGTAGTAATTGCAGTGTGCAATTTGCTATGGCTTTCAAAAGAATTATACTAAGCTAAATTATTTTTCTATGCTTTCTACCACTGATCATGTAAACAGCAACACATTTTTTTGTTTATGCTGCCTATTCTGCCATTCAGTCTCTGCTACTGTAATACTAGAATTTGCTGATTCATTCAGTAATGTTTTGCGACATCCATTATCACACTGCATTTGGTAAAAAACCCATCTGGCTCTGCATGAGTGGGAAGCTCTGCTCGTAGCTCCAAAATCAAGAGCTATGAAATGACTAAACTTGTCTGCAGATTGTTTAGTCACCGGGGGCAAGATTTAATGAAACTCTTGTCTGTTGTGTCATAGGAGCCTTTGTAAGCAATGCAGCTCATTATTTCTTGTCCTAAATGAGTGCCTACATTTTAGAAATAGTCTTGAATATTTTTTGAATTAGATTTCTGTATGTATGCGTATAAAAAGTAAAATGTATGTATGAAATATAATTGAATTTTTGTATGTAAATATATATATATATATATACACACAAATATAATATAAAAACATGATACTTTCTGGAAGATGTGTAGGCTAATGGAAGTTGAATGCAATCTTAATACAAATCAGAATGATTTCTAGAAATTCAGATTTAAAAAAAGCAAAATACCCAATTCTATGATGTCTTAGAGAGAGCATTTTTCAATTAGATGAGCAACAGGGCTAATACTGCTTTTAAAGCACTTGCTGCCCCCCAGCCCCTACCACCTTCCTAATGGGTCCTCTGCTTTAGGTGAGTAGGAAATGGATTATCCTAAAGTGTGGGAGGATTTTGATCTGCTTTTTAGTAAAGGCTGTAGCTCAGTTGCTTGTGCAAACAAAGCCATAGGGCTTTCCAAGAAACAGGAGTTTTGACGTGACCTTGCTTGGAAAAAAATTGTGACACAGAAAACAGAAGCCAAACTGTGTTCATGTTTTGTTTCTCTTGGAGCTTAGTTTTAGGTTTCCTTTCTTTTGATCTGAATTACTAATACATTTAATAATAAAATAATTACATTTGTATACACATATTACTTAATTTCACCTGTGCAGAGAAAGTGGTGGGGGTTGACCACATGCCTGTCAGAAGGAGATACTGATACAATCAGCCTGCCCTGCTTGTTAATACCAGTAGAAACAGGAGTAATACCAGAAGCAGGACCTGACAGAGCAGTTCACCACTCTCAAAAGATACTTGTTCTCCTCCTGTGCCCCATGGCAGCTTCTTCTCTCCAATGGGATTTTCTGCTGCTTACTTTGGGTCAGTTGAAATGCTTATTCCATGTCTCTGTGACTTGGGATAGTTTTTGATGAGGAATTATGTGTTGCTGACAGTTGGGTGGCCTTGCTAGGGCATCAAATAGATAAGCACCAGAGCTCACAGGAAGGAGGAGTCAGGCTCATGCAGCCAGATGCAAAAGCTGAGGGAGGGAAGCAGGGAGATGAATAAAGTCTGTGGGGCAGAGGGGAGACAAGATTTCTGGTTTTTGTACTAGATGCAGTACAGGATTCAAGATTCTCCCATCTTGACTTCACTGTCACATAAGAAGTTGTATAGCAGTTATTTTTTTAGCAAGTTGATGCAAAAGGTCCTTAAAGCTATTGAAGTAATCCTACAGGCCATATTCTGTTTTGAAGTAAATTTTCCCCTGGCTTCAGTTTTTCTGACAAGTTTTCAATAATAAGTAGAAATTGCATCCTAGTGTCAGATTTGGTCAGTAGCCAATATTTTATAGAAATACACATGTAGAAAACGTGGGAAAAATCTAGCTTGAAAAAGACGCAGCTGGAAGCTCCATCTCTAAAAAGGCAAAATGGTCTTGTATGTGGTGTTTTCTTGTTAGGGAAAAGAAAATTTTGTAAGTGTGTACTTCTTTCAGTTTTTACTTGATTTTTAAATGTTTACATTTGAAAGAAAATGCAATCAGTGGTCCTTGCATTCCAAACGTGTGCCCTTTTATCCTCACAAGGTGGTTTTGCACTATCATTCCAGCTCCTGGGACTTTGTCCTTTTAACAGCTGACTCTAAATTACAGTTAATTTACACTCAGCTAATAAGAAATTTTAATTTCTTCTTATTTAATAGGCACTTGTTTTCTATACATTGCTAAAACTTTTTATCTGAACTTCAGTTCCCTCCTGAGCTTTACACAGCACTCTTCACTATCACACTGGTGTTCTTCATAAGGATTTGTTTTAACCAAACTTTTGGAAGATAAAGTGCCATTATGTCAATTTTACAGATGCAAAATGGGGACATGTAGAAACAAGAATCAAAAGAATCTACTAGCTCTAGGAGCATGGCTTGACAGTACTGTCTTGTTTTTTCTAAGTATCTGTGTTATATAATAGCACTAGTAATATAGTAGCACATTAAGAGCACTGTGCCCATTGATTCCAATTATTCCTGTCATGCATGAAGAACACACATTTGGTGATCTCTTTAAAAAATTGCTTTCAGCTACTTGCCCAATGTGTAAGGAGTGTGTAAGTCAGTAACTTCTAATTCTCTAGGACAGATTTCAGGAAATCATCTATTCTGCTTCCACTAGTTTTGAATTCTTTTAATTACATAGTTTAGCCTATATAATATAACGTATACTTCTGATAGTGGCAAAGATTGTAAAAAGATCTGAGGAAAGAGATGCCAAATAGTATAGGAAAGCTTTATGAAACATCAACCTAGGCATCATTAAAGAGGTTATTTGTTTCATGGCTAACTTCAATCATGTTAAGTAGAGAACCTGATTTGAGATAACCTGTGAGGTCCTGAAGGTATTTCTTGAAATATTAGACTGAGTTCTGTCACATTCGATCTGGCTCACTAAAATGAAAGATAGTGACAATCATAGGGGCTGGACTCCAATGTGCTGAAGTTGTACCGCACATGAATTTTCATTGGAACTTCACATTGAAAATACGCCTGCACCTTCTGCAGTGAATTAAGCAGTCTAAAAAGTCTTCTATAAAAGTTCCAGCACAGAGCAGCTCCAAACTGTGCAGTCAGATAGAGACCTGTGTAACAACTTATCTGAAGCTCTTTTCTTTCAGTTATCATCATCCTCTCTTGTTCCCACTTGAAATTGTCATTCTCTTTGCTTTTCAGGATGTTTCTAGGTGTTACAGTGACTTTTGCTTTAGTTAAGTTTGTGGAGAACTTGCAAGTTCAAAGCCTTGTTTGGCTGCTGAGGGATGATACTTTTCACTGAATAACAGCTGCATCTGTGCCTTGTGTATCAACAAATTTTTCAACTTGCTGCTACCTGTAGACTGTCTCTTGACAGCTGTTCATTGTTGGTGAAATGAAAGTTGGTGGTTTGAGCAGCCCGTAGATTTTATTTCTATTTATCTTCTGTTTAATTGATTTTCTGCATGCATACACTAACTATAAAAATCTATTTATTTCAAGCAATCACAGATGGAATGTGAGGAAATGCTTCTATCCAAAAGTTAACCTACAAAGGACATTTGGGTCAAACAGTTACTTTTATCTGTCTCTTTGTAGTGACTGAAAGTTACATGAATGTGTCTTGCAGGATCTGTTAATAGACTGATGGTTGTATTCATTCCTGGATGCAACAAATGTGAGGAACTCTACTGGCCACATTCGGTTATAACAGGTCTGGAACTGTTCCATTCAATCCAGTAGACTGGTGCAGGATGTAAACTGATGCTGAGTTTCATTCGCTGTGATTATTAGGTGTGTGAATATGAAGAAAATAGAGTCTTGTGGAAAAACTCTTAACAGCTAAAAATCAAAGTCATTATTTCCATTGGGCAATTCTCCAGTAGGTGTTCTGTGTCATAGAATTAATTCTTTGAATGAGCACATGCACTCTTCTTTATCAAGGCTTTGAATGCTTGTAACAACAAGATCGTTTCAGCTCTTTACAAGGCACCAAAAGGTCTGTTTGCTTTTAAGGCTTGAGTTCTCCTCCTGGGAGCCCAAGTGAAGGTAAACTTCAAAGTTTGATGAGTGTACAGGTGATGTAGACCAACCCTGTCTCTGGATCCACACATTGTGGATACAGATTCTACTACTTCAACTCCTTATTATAATATATAACAGAGCATTTTGTCAGGCACAAGCTGTATGTGCAGAAAATGTATTTATATGTTTTTCTTAAGATCTGGAGCCCCATTTCTTCATTCTGTCTAAGCTGCAGAACAATCATTTATTCATCTACAAGCAGTGCATCTGTAGTTAATTGGACTAATAATTGGCTAGGATGGATTATTTTTTGGGAAATTATAGAAATGATGAGAGAAAATGAGTGGACAACTTTTCACCTCACTTTTCTTTGAGCAAGAATAGCAGGATCTGATGATTGTGTTATTTTTAATTGTACACCTATATAGTCAGCACTCTCTAACTAGGCTCAGAATCTGTCCCAGAGTATCCAAGAATATATTTTTCAATGACTACTGAACTAGTTTTAATGAAAGGACATAGAACATCTTTACAGATATGTAATAATGGAAGGGGGTTTTCCATAGCTTTGAAGGAAATTTTCAACAGCTGTGATGTAAAATTGGTTATTTCCTGGCAGTTAACACTCAAGTTTCGCATAATAAGATTTGTTTTCCTAGGAAACTGATGCCTTGGTACTGTAGGATTAAAATTCTAAATCATATCAATGAAATGCCTGTTTCCATTTTTAATTTTTGAAGTCAGAAAGGGAATAAAACTACGTAATTGCAAATGCACTTGGATTTCAATTTTAAGAGAAAGCTGCCATTTTAAATAAGTTCAGTAACTCCTGGGAGCCAAGATAATTTTCAAAAGATAATAAATTTGAAAAAAACACCAGCAACCCAGCCTCAAGTGATGTATATTTATAAACAGGAAAATAATTTTCAGTTGAAGAGTGGTCTCTAGAGATCACTACACTTCCACAGTAAAACAATTCTCAGCTTGAATCCAATCCAATTTCATAGCTTTCTACTGTCCTATTATTGTGTCCTGATCAGTTAGGATGCTAATTATTTCCCCTTTGATCACATAATCTGATTCTGATGATATCAAAGCACATCTAAGTGAATAAACATACTGTTATTGGACATTTGATGTCATCAAGTGGCAAGGTTTACTTTTTCCTCCTGTTCACTTCTAGTGCAATTGTCAAATCTGTATTGTGATGCAAATGGTACCATTTGTATAAATGCTGCACACTTTCATTTCTTTTAGGAAGCGAAGGAGAAAAAATAAACTCTTCATGTTATTAAATTGGCTTTTTACACTCTGATTTAACCTTTACAAAATGAAAATGCAAAGTCAAAAGGTAGTTATGTTAGAAAATATACACCTGGATTGCTGTATTGATTCTTTTTTTTTTTTTTAGGGAAAGCCAATAGGATATAGTTACAAAATGCATTCATTAGCCCATGGCATGTTTCTGACTCCAGTGTTTTAAGTCTTCCCCTTCCTCCAATTTCTTTTTTAATGGATACAGTACAATATTTACTAAAAAGCAAAGGACTCCGTCTTGTCTGTAACATAGATATTAAATTTGGTGTTAAAGGACAGGTACTATTTATTTTAAATTTTTGTTGCTTTTCTGACAAAAATAGTAACAGAGAATCAGAACCCTGATTTAACTGTTCTTGGAATGTCGAGAATGTGTGCTTGAGGAAAAAGAAACACCTTTGGGTGCCAGAACAGTAGGTCAGATTCTCATTTTATTTTTATACCTCTTTAAATAGTGCTGGACAACATATAAGGAACTTAAGCAGGAAGCACTTTACATTTGTATTCACCTTTGAAGGTTGACAGGGTAACAGAGCAATAGCCAGTAGTAAATACCTGGGGATGCATTTTTGAGCAGAGGTAAAACCAGGACTATACAGGACAAGTTATTTGTGTTATAGAATGGGCACTAAAGTGATATGAAAGTCAGAGTTATTTTGGAGCATGATACAATGCCTTTGAAAACAAAAGTTTCTTTTCTTGATTTTGAAGTGCTTCAGATCTGCAGCAACTCCAGTTTTAAATTCTCATTTAAATCACAGCATCATCAACCAAATGCTTTCCTGGCATTGCTGAAACATTGTTTCAACACTGTTTTGTAGGAGAAAGAAACCACTTGCTGAACCAGGGAGACCACTTCCTGAACATTTTAATTTTACGGGAAAAAGAAAATAGCCATAGGATATTGAAAACAATAGGCCCAGCAGCTTTTTGCTGAGGGAAGTCTGACAATAATGGGCTTTGATTTAAATAGTTATGCAAAAGTAGTTTATCTTTCTTTAGGAAATCTAAGAAAACAAGAGAAATGCCACTGAAATTTTGTCTGATGTTTTTTCCACTGTATTTATGAGGTCAGATTTATGATGTGAGTCTTTATATCAGATGTATGTATAACTGTGAATATGAACGTGCTCTCCCCAAATATTGCCTTAAACTATAGCTTTTTATTATATTAAAATCCATTTATTAAAAGATATTTGTCTGATCTCTGATGAGATACAGACCATGTAACAGATCCTCAGAGACAAATTAAACATTCTGATAACTTTGTTAGAAATTTTGCTACGGATATTTAAATTTGTGAATTGTTTTAATACTGAATGCTATGTATTAATTAATATTATGTTCTGAGGAAAACAGAATTTGGGAACCCTGACTGTATCAGGATTTGTTTCTGCTAATATAAACATAGGTCCTACAAAGGCTTTTGTTATGTTATACTCTTCCCTAAGCACTTCCTCTTGGCATTTGCTGGAGACAGAATGCCAGGCTACCTTTGTTTCGACCTGCCAGGCTATCCTTATGATCTCTCTTGAAAAAAAGCAAGCATTCATGTTGAGTATTTTCCAGGGAAACTCAAAAATCAACATTTTCAATGGGAATAGCACTTTGCCCACAGAGATATCATGATTCTCAATATTTTCCACCAAGTTCTTTTGTGTTCTATAATTAAAAGCTCGTGTATGCTTACATATACGTAAATATATGGGTGTATTTGCATGCACATATTTACATGTGTATACACACAAATGCACACACAAAAAACATTCTTGTAATTGATTTTGTCTGTGATGGTAGGACCTTAAACATTTATGCTTCTTTAATAGCATTCATAAAGAGGTGCTTAAAATTGAAATGTGAGTCATTCCATTGACTTCAAACAAGTTTTCGGATTTTGCTGAAGCGGGGTATGACTGTCTACATCGTATATTGTTATTATTTAAAGTGACCAATTATTAGTCATCATTTCTACATCTTCTTAGATACTTAGTCCTATTTCTTGGAAGTAAAAATATCAAATTTTTGGTTGAAAATTTTCAAGCATTTCTGAAAAACTTTAGGGTGAAACTTCCATGAAATTCAGCTGAATTCTTTCACTTACCAACAGTTTGTTCTCCTATGAATGTTTTATTAAGTAATAGATTTGCATCTCTTAAGTTAATGGCCAGATGGCCAAATCTTAGCCTTTTTGTTATTTTTGAACAGGATTACCTTCAGGCACTTTTGTAGAAGTATGTTACTTTGACTATTTCTTCAGGCATAATGGGAACAGACAAGCACTTCCATGGGTTGATGGCTGAATGAAAGCAAGCTTTAGATCTAGTTTTCCAAATAGAGCAAGTCGGTTTAAGAATGTTGGTTTTAGGTTTTCTTACGTATTTGTTACAATATCAGAGAACCAGATAATAATGTGGTGCTTGAATGTGTGTGTGTGCAGCTCCATGTTTGCTGATAACTGTGTCACTGCATAGCATCCCGTGATCCAGTGGGGCATCAGAGTTGCTGGATACAGTAGAAAGACTTCCAAAAGAGAAGACGAGTACTGAAATCCCTGAAATCCCTACAAGCTTGGTCTGTATTTGTGTGAGACAAGGAGGTACTACCATACCCTTTTCACCAAACTGCCTGCATATGTCATGCCAGTGTTATTTCACTTGTAATTTCAGTTCCAAGCCCGTAATATCTTTCAGAAGATATAACCACACAATTGCACTAAACAGTTGTACATTTTTACAGAAAGGAACAAAAGAAAACACTAAACCTTTTTTGGAGTGCTGGAGCAGATGTTGTCTGCATCTTACACTGGAATCCCCAGGGAAAAAAGTAATCTCCTCTGAAGTAAGTGTGCATCTGCCTACTGCTTCTCCTGCTATGATGGATAGTTACAGGAAATAAACTGACTCAGCAATGGTACAATGATTCTCACTCCCTTCTCTACTCCAGCTATTTCCTCCTATTTAGAATTAGTGGATAGATACTCTGATTAAACTCACTTTTTAGATACAAACTATAACACTGATTAAATGGATTGTTTTGCTAAGGGAGATGTAGCCAAATTGCCCATTTTTCATTCAAATGTTCAAGCTTAGAGAAGTAGCTTCCAGCTCTAAATATATTGAATCACCATTAACCCAATGAAGGGGGTAGGAATACAGATATACCCTTCTTATTAGATGAGCAGAGTTGCTTGGCTGATAATATGAACAATTAAATGGCAGTATTTATTTAGATCCTTTTAAAATTTGATTCCACACGACAAGGTGTTGATTAAAATCACAACAAGAATTCAAGGTACCAATGTTAAAGTGTTTGTACAGGTCTGGGAAAGACCCATTACACAGATGCTATGCATAACTAACTGGCTGAAAAAGACTAGGCAGAGAGACTCTCCAGAAATCAGGCTTCACCGGAGTTATTAGTTGTTCACAGTTAGAAAGAAGCCACATCCCATAGGAATCAGTAATTGAACCCTGTTCATTCTACTCTGTACAGTGATCATGACTTACAAGTAAAGCAAAAAGCTTTGAGAACAGAAGAAAATGCACATACAATCTAAGAGTGCTGAGTTTTGCTGTGTGGAATGCATATGGGAAGAAATTGCTTTGAGAACATGATATAATATCTAAATGTTTTATTTGTAGCTCTGTTTATATCAGCTTTCAATTTGGTTTTCTTCAGTACATAACAACTTACAACGGATTACAAGAGAATTAAACTGATGTATTTGTGTTTATTAGTCATGAGGTTTTAATGTAACACTAGAGATTTATAACAGCTTTTAAATGGACTCATAGAGTTTTAAGGCTAAAAGAAATGGTTATGATTATCTAGTTTGACCATAGACCATTTCCCCTGGTGATTCCTCATTGATTCTGATGACCTGTGGCTGAACTACAGTAAATTTTATAGAAAGATAGTAGTAGCAGAATATGAATGTTTTTCACATTTTATATTTGATATGATAATCTCCAAGCACCTTGTATTGTTTTTGCATGCCTGAATATTTCCATTGCTTACTGCTGAATGCTTAAATACACATAAGTGTTCAAGGCTTACATCATAATTTGTTTTATCTATTCACAGATGTTGCAGTTCTTAGTACATAATAGTAAACGACTTGGTCAAACAGAAACAAATCTAGGACAAAAGTGATAACGTACCCTTTTATGTATATTGATTCTGGTCCCACCCACTCACTTTCCTCAAAATAATGCCTCCAGTAAAGTTTTTAAGTGGGTGGCTGACACTTTTTATGATATTTGAATGGGCAAACTACCTGGAAGGATATCTCTCTTAAAGTAGCATAATACAAAAAAAAATAAACATACTTTCCTCATATTAGAAGTACGTGGTATAGACACCTGGGGCTTTTAGGAGTAGCAAGGAAAGCAACGAATGAAATTGCCAAATAAAAGCTGAATTTACTTGTGTTGATAATTGTTTGAAACTGTCTCATACTTCCAGTGATTTTGTACTGAGGATATCAAATAAGAAGCCTTGGAAATGAGTACAGTGGACTTTGTCAAAGATAGAGGAGATGGGGAAAACGGAATTCCTATGTGCAAGTTTTTGGTGGGAAAGCATTTAATTAAAATTATACCACTCATAATAAATAAGTACTGCTTAAAATGAAGAGAACATGACAAGTGTGGTAAGTGTCATTCTCTTTAAGGATGGAGTTTTAAGAAAGGCTCACAGTCATGAGGACATATTATTGCTCTTTATGTTGCTGAGAAGGCATAAGCTTTCATGTGACATAAAAACCAATGATTGGCAGTACCCCGTTAAGTGTGAATTTAATTTCATACTCTTGAGCCACTGCTAATTGGTGGGGGATTTTTTAATTTTTTATATGTATCAACCCCCCAATAAATTATTACTATTACTAGTAATATAGAATATAATCAGTTTCATATGTAGCTATTTACATGGAACACGAATGAATGTGCTCATTTTATGAATGAAGTTCCCAGCAGTATGGAGATTCTTGACAGCAGCAGTGGTGACAAACGATTTTGGGTTTGACATTGTTTTTGGGCTCTTAGGAATGTCAGAAGTTAAGAATAAGTTTTGTTCAAGTCAGGAAGAGAATAGTAACATATATTGGAGTCATATTTCCCTCTTACATCTGGCTTAAAGATAAGGAACCTGCCTCCACAAGGCACAGTAGAAGTCTTCTTTCTTAAGCTTAGGCCTGTATTCCTTGACCTGAAAGATAATGATTTTAGTGTCAAATCTTCTGCAGATGTGTGTCTCTGTGTAAAGGATTAACAGATAATACAAGTGCAAAGAATAGTTCCATTTATTAAGCAGGGAAAGCCCTATACAAAATTACCAGTACTAGTTGGATATTAATCCTCAACACTGAGAAAGGAGAATGTTACTTACGTCTTCAAAAATGAATTTGCCATTTCTGCTTCACAAAAAATCATTTTGTGATGCAACAGAAGTAATTCCTTTCCTCTCCACCACAAGTGGTGAAAAGAGAAATTTCCCCAAGTAATGCTTTTTGTACAGGCTCATGATCTCAGTGCTGTAGATGTACGCTAAGAAGTAAAATGTTCATTTTATTTATTGCTTGAAGCAGAGCCTATTACAAATTGTATTTTCTTCTGAAGTAATATTAAGTGAATGAATGCAGAGATTCTGGCACATTTTCCACTGGTATGAAAGGGAAGGAAATTCATGGTTTAATTGTTTATTACCATATTGCTTTCTGGTGTTTTGGCTGCTCACAATGATTGTCATTTGCTTTCTTTTGACCAGGCAGCTAATTAACTAAACTTTCCATAAATATTTATTGGCTTCTGAGTTATATGTGAAATTCAGCTCAATCCAAAGGTAATTTTTAAAACTGTGAATGCTTCAGGTCTTAACTGTAAATGAAGCAACAGAGCTTAGCACACAGTGTGTGCTAATCCCACTCTGATTGGAAGCTGTAAATTTTCATTTCACCACCGCTGGGTCAGTTTGAGTTCAGTTATGCTGCAGAATGAAGTAGTTTACACATGGCATTACCACTGCTTGCTAACTCATTCTTTCAGTACTGAATAACTGATTACCAAATGTCATTTGCTGAGATAGAATCTCAATTAATATGAAAGTCTTGTTTTATTAACAGGATAGAAATACAATTTTGGGGAAGTATTTAGGCAACTAAATTGAGATAATGATAATTTTAACATATATTTTACATTTAATAATATTAATATTTTAATATTAAGTAATAAGAATTTATAAGACTTCAAGAACTTGTGACTCCTAGTAACATGCTTTTTAGGTGTTAGTTTAAAATTCAAAAGCTCCCCTGGTTACTTGCATATAGCTGAAAATAAATTTTAACCAGTATTTATGATTTTTAAGAAGTGTCTATTAGATTTATTTTCATTTTAGTAACATGATCTGTAGCAAATTTAAAAATTCATGCTAGAAAGAGAAATCACTTTCTCAGACTAAAAATACATCACTGGTGATGCATCATTGTCTTTTATACCTTTGTCATCATATCTCACAACACCAATACACAAATTTGTGCGCTATTCAGAGGGTTTAGTAAACTTTATTTTTCAGTGATTTATGACTGTTGCTCTTTTTTCATGGTTTTGCTGAAGAAAGAACCTGCTACCTCCCTCCAGTGTAACTTAGATCATGCCTTCAGTAACAGGAACTAATTCATATGTGAATAGGAACTTATGGCTGAGCTCAGAGGGTGCTGAGCAGCAGTACTGAGTCAAGCTGGAGGCCAGGAACTAACAGTGCATCTCAGGGGTCTCTAGTGGACCCAATACTGTTGAATGTCCTCATTAGTGGTTTGAATTACAAAGCAGTGTACTATCAGCAAGTGAGCTGCTGACACCAAACTGGAAGGAGGGGCTGATACAGCAGAGCATTGTGCTACCATCCAGAAGGACCTCAAGAGGCCAGAGAAATGGGCCTACAGAACCTTCATGAAGTTAAAGATGGGGAAATACAAAGTGCTGCACTTGGCTGGGCATAAGCCCATGCACCAGTATGTGCTGAGGACCAACCAGCTGGAAAACAGCTGTGTAGAAAAGGACCTGGGAATCCTGGTGGACACCAAGTTGAAAGTGAGCCGGCATGTGCCCTGGCAGTGAAGATGGCCAGTGATACCCTGGGCTGCATAAGGTGTGTTGCCAGCAGATCAGGGAAGTGTTCCTTCCTCTCTACTCAGCACAGGTGAGGCCACACCAGGAATACTCTTTCCAGTTTTGGGCTCCTCAGTTCAAGAGAGACATGGACATACTGGAGAGAGTCTAGCAAAGGGCCACTAAGACAATTATGGAACTGGAGAAAAGGCAGAGAGAACAGGCGCTGTTTAGCCTAGAGAAAAGAAGGGTGAGGTAGGTTTCAGCAGTTTATTTAAAAACCTGAAAGGAAGGTTTAAAGATGGAGCCAGGCTTATTTTGGTGGTGTCCAATGACAGGACAAGAAAAAATGTGCAAAACAGGAGCTGAGCAGATGAGAGGGTTTTTTAATGTGTTGGTGATGGAACATTGGCTCACATTGCCCAGGGACATTGTGGAGTTTCCCTCTTGGAGATACTCAAAGCTGTCCTGGGCAACCTGCTGTAGGTGACTGTGCTTGAGGAGGGGGGTTGGACAAGACTATCTCCAGAGATCCCTTCCAACTTCAGTTGTTCTGTGTGTGAACTCTTAAAGTTAAAATTACTCAATAAAAATGACTAAATAAATTAAAAACCCTTACTGCCAAAAATTGGGGTAACTTTGATGAATAACTATTATTTTGCTTGACCAAGAGTTCTGGCAGTATAGTGTGCATGGAATATGATGTGTTCTGACTATTCATTGACTTTAATTTCTGGTTTTGTGCCTGCTTTTTTAATTTTTTTTAAACTGGCGTGACACTGCCCTGTAGCAATAGGAAAGTCAGCAGAGGAATGACAACAGAGCTAGAAATTGCACCTCAGTTGGTAGGATTTCATTATCGTGATAGCAGTCTCCCTCAGTTGAGGATTTAGTGCTAAGCATCAGGAAGCATTCTTAACAAGATAAATATTTACAGAGCAATCCCATTACTGCAAACGATGAACAATGCAAGCTGAAAACCATGTGTACCCTTGGTCTGAGTCATGACTATGATTAAACTTCTGTCTGCTGCTGTTTGAACTGCTTGAAGACAACCAACCCCATCCATTCTGGTTTAAAAAATACAGTGAAGAAAAATACTTCCAACTTTTCTATATTCTCTTTTCTGTCTTATTTGGAAGCTGGCAGAGATTTTATACTTCCATGCAGAGAACTTCATAAAAATCAGCCTTATTTTAATTCTGCCTGGCTGGTTCTCAGTTTAGACAACCTGGAGGCCAGATGCTGCAGGGTGGGTAGACTTCCTGGCAATAACCCAACTTCATAAATAAAGAAAAGTGCTCTGCAGAGAATGAAGAGCTGGCTTTCCAAGTTTGGAATAATTTCATCAATTTGCAACCAAAGCATGACCAGTGATAGTTACCATGTACTTCTGGTATAACAAATGAAATAGATAATAATAGTCACCTGAAATGTTCTTATTGTAAACCACGAGTAACTGGAGGAATAACAAGTCTGCATTTGGAGGAGGAGCGTGTAGGGATTTAGGTGCTGCTAGATATTAGCTGACTCATTGATATGAAGGCCAGTCATAGGTCCTCTTTAATAACTTTTCTTCCCTTGTAGTTATTAAGATCTATCATTTCATTAGAATGAGTCATAATTCTGAGGACAAGAGGTCACCTTAGACTTGGTACCACATTGTTGAGAGGTGGTGGAGGCAGAAATATACTAGTTGTGATGGTTAAATGTGACTGAGCATCTTGGTTTGTGAGAGTATTACCTTGTGCTCTCAGGAAAAAAGGCAGTTTAGCTATGGCATATGAAATAATCTGAAGACCACTTAAATTAAAATAAAGTGTAGAAAGCATCAATTTTTACAATCCCAAAAGCAGACAGGATAGTTTCATTATTTTGAGGTATCAGCCAGGAAAAATTAATGATTTTACAACTATGGTAAGTCCTTCTAAATAAATTTTCTTTCACACTTATGATTTAGGATGAAAATTTGTAAGAAAAATCTAGTTTAACACACTGTTTAATGGATTTTATTAAAATAATAATAGGAAAACAAGCATATTATAAGGGAAAATTCAGTGAACGAATGGAACTTTTAATTAGCTGTGACTGAATCTGTTAATCTTCACACTGGGACAGAAGCTGTTAAAACAAATTAAATTGATGCAACAAAAAGTTGTTTTCTTTTTTTAGTCTCATGTCAGAGCTTTGAACTTCTTTCCTTTAATCTAAGACCCTAAAAGGCAACTTAGTGTTATAACACAAGTCTTTATGTAACTGGTGAAGGACTCAGCTATCAGTTCTGCTCTGAAATAACTTACAAAGATAGATCACTTAGTATAAATGATAAAATTGATCTAGCAATGTTACTGAGAAATGCAGAGACTACATAGGTTTCTTTGTGACCCACAACTTAAGTTTCTCCAAATCTCACTGCTGTTTCATCAGCACTTGTTATTTTCCTTGCTTCCTTCCTTAAAGTAGCCTCACACAGAACTGAAAAAAGCTTAGGTAGAACAGCCAGCTGAAGAGCTTTGATTTCTGCAACTTAAAATAGAATCTTTGAACTTGCCAGAAGGTACAGATTTGAGAGCTGTGATATTGTTCCACCAAGCGTATTGTGTGCATACACTGTCTAAACATTCGTATGGTGATAGGGCAAGAATGCTTCCATCTCGCTAAATAAGCAATCATTCTTATTTTTCCTAAATGTATCGCCATTTCTTCTTCATTGTTTTGCATGTCTCTTATGAGGAAAGGCTGAGAGAGATGAGCCTCTTTAGCCTGGAGAAGAGATGGCTGGAGGGGATCTTACCAATGTATACAAATATCTCAAGGATGCGTGTCAAGAGGATGAGGCCAGGCTCTTTTCAATGCTGCTCTGCAACGGGACAAGGGGCAAGAGGCATAAACTGAAACACAGGAAGTTCCATCTAAATATGAGGAAAACGTTCTTTACCTTGACGGTGACAGGGCACTGGATTAGGTTGTCCAGAGAGGCTGTGGAGTCTCTTTCTCTGGATATATTCAAAACCTGCCTGGACACGATCCTGTGCAACCTGCTCTAGGTGAACGCACTTTAGCAGGAGGGTGGAACAGATGATCTCCAGAGGTCCCTTCCACTGGCAACAAGTCTGAGATTCTGTTTTCTTCAGGAACTTAGCCCTCTCAGGTTAGTTGTTCCTAAAATTCAGTCAAAGAACAGCTTCCTTAGACAGTGACGGTAGTAGGAGTGGCACAGACAGTGGTTGTTAGCTGGCACAGCCATGATTGAGCGTTTTCACTTTTTGCTCCTGTTGAAAGCCATCAGTCGAAGGGGGAGTCACTTACATGGAGTGTTGTGGGTAAGTTGAGAGACCAAAACTGGTTTTATGTGCTCCTGATTTCCTGGGGGGAACATTCTACTTCATTTTTTGTGAAGACAGACTGTCAACAAGCATAAGAAAAGTTCATGTGACCGAATTGTTTCATAGTGCACAGGCTTCAGAGCCCTTGTTTTACTTGGAGAGTCCTACCTGTAGCTTCCTACTAATCTTGCAAATTCTACTGATGTACCTGTCTGTTTTATACTTGCAAAAATACATCAGCCGTATCAGCTTGACCTTACCAGGAAAAAACACTCCCCATTTGATGTATTTATCAAAGAGACAAATGGTAAAAAAATTAGTCTATGACAGCACTAGCATCTACATTTCATTTGCAGTCTTTTAAATCCATGACATTTACTTCCTGACAAGAAAGGAGGGAAGTAGCATGTGATCCAAATCGGAACAGACTTGACTAGCTATTCCAGTGACTGGTAACCTAGAGATGCAGGACTATGTTATTTTTTTAATCAAAATTAACTACATTAAGACAATTCACCTTTTTTTTTTTTTTCATTTTTGTCCTTATTGGCTTAATAATGTTTGGTTACTAGCCTGTTTTTTCAAATGACAATTAGAAATCTTGAGTGTCTTCATTTGTCACTGTATGCTGACAGATTTCAGATAGCATTGCAGCCCATTGCAAACACAGTAATCGCAAAACAAGAACAAATTCAAGGAGAAATTTGCCTTCCTATCAGCTGGTTCTATATTAAGATCTAGCTTACATATTGACTGCTCGAGTTCTTCATGTCCCTTAGGCATTTTTATAAGAAATAAACTTCCAGCATTTGTAAGATTTCTATCTTCCCCATATATTGATTTAGAGCATTGGGCCAAGCTGAATTTCTGTAACTGCTTCATGAAAGTAATAGACTGATTGTCTTATCAAGCTTGGAAGAAATCCAACAACTCTAAATACCAAAGTATTTTTTAATAGTCCTCTTGGGACTTTTTTATCATGTGTTATACTCTGTGATCCAGTTTGTTATCTTTCTTCTTACCTTCATGTTCAAAATGGAATATAATCAATGACAAAACTTAATTCCAATCTCGTTTCTTCCCACTGTCAATAGACAGCTCAGCTGTAATTAATTGTCATATCCATCTTACATGCTATACTTGTGCAAGTTTAGCAAATGCTCTCCTCTTAGAAAGCTTTTGTGAAAAGTAAAGCTTAGAGACTCTTCTGGAAGTTAATAGGAGATAATCATTGTTTAAGTTTTCAAATATTCCACATTTATGGCTCCTTCTGGTAAAGACTCGGTTTTTACATCTCACACTCAAAAAAAGATTTCTTTCTGATTAAGTAAAAGGGCTGCATACAAATACCAATTGGATTCAGTGACCATTGGGTCTCCCTGAAGAAAAACTTCACTTCAAACTCTACCGACATAGATATTAAAATAATAATAAACAACAGACTGTTGCAATAAATAGTTATCATTAACACATTGAAGAACTACTACTACCTTTCTTATTTTGAGTTTGGCAAACAAGCAAAATGCCTTCTGCTTGGTTTGTGTGGGTGGTTTAGTATAATTATCCTTAGTTCCTTTCTACAAGAATTGCCCCATAGGGGTTAATTAATTTTTATAAAAGGAAGTAAGATTTTTGGGTGGAATTTATAGTAGAAATAAAAATTATCAGTACTACTTTTAGGAATCTTGAACATAAAGTCCTTATATATAGATTTTATTCTCACTCTTTGCAGACAAAAATAGTTTCCTCTTAGATACTTTTATGAGCTTCAACATGTTTGAAACAGTATGCACAATTATGTGCAATAGACTAAAGTTTGGATTTCAGAGTTAAGAATCTTAGTTGTGTCACTGATAATGTTGGCCATTGCCTCATTAAATGAAAAGGATTATTTTTATCTTCAGTTACTCGGTGATAATATAGGAGAGGATATTTGTGTGGAAACTTGAGTAAGAATCGGTACAGGAGAGACAAATAAAATGGCTACAGTGTAATAAAGAAGTATTTGGGTTAATCCATTGGCATCCATCTTTATTCTCTATTCCACTCCTCTGGAACCACAAATATGGACTTGACAGATGTTAGTAAAAGTCTGGATGTAGTCCACGCTACAACGGTTGTTGTGGATAGAAAGTTTAAAAGTTTTGGCTCAAGGCTGCAAGAAACTGAGAGGGAAAAAAAAAAAAGGAAAAAGAAGAGAATTTGGACTCAGTGACTGATGGACAAAACATGAATTAAATTGATGAACTGTAAAATAAATTAATATTGAAAATGCAAGGCTGATATAGCTTCATGAAAGTAAGAAAGTGGATGGCTTCAGATCTGCTTTTCATTGTTATAGCTTATAATGTTGTTGAGAGATAAGTAATTCATCACTCATCTTACATTGTGTGGTGGGATTTTCTGTGCTGAGATTGGTCAAGTGAAAAACACAAGTATAGGATTAGTGAAATGGGCAAGCATTAGCATTAAGGGATAGAATGTCATAATTCTAATGTAAATATGAGACAGGGGTTCAAGTTTCAAAAATCATCTTTAAGACCCTGCACTATGGTCCAATATTTCAGTTTAAGTAAGTGTTTGTGATTGTCAGAATGAGAATAAAAATTATGAGCTTGGAACACAGCTCACCCTCTCTTGCCAAGGTAAGGATAAGCATATTTCTTTATTTGACTTCCCCAGTGCCACTGGGTTTTTTTGGCTAAGGGCATGGAAAATATATTGACCTCAAGAATACAGGGGTGTCTTTGTGGCACACAGTTAGTCTGTTCAACTATCTTTAATAATGCTGTCTTTGTACACCAGACTCCTTTCTCACCTATTGAGTGTTCTGATGCTGAGTTCAATGAAACCTGTATTGTATTAGAAGTGCTACTACATAGCTGAGCTGCTCTCTGCAACTTAAAAAGCTGTTTCTAGCCAAATAATATTCTTGACTTACTCTTGCTAATATTGTATACTGGTTTGGCTCAGGAAAGCACAAAAACCTTGGGCCTTGGCCAGAAAATGTCCCTATTGTTTTTTTCTGAAGAGTTAGCAGAAAGCAGGTTTTTTTTTTTTTAACTCGATCTTCACTGCTCGGCAAGAAAATGCAATCTAGACCTCTTTACAGATAATATTTTAGAAATGAGAATATACAAACAATAGAGACTTACATGTGTGTAGTGAAGTTCTATATCTTGGCCCATTCCCATTTGACCTTGGCTATTTTTCTTGTAAGCAATGCATCATTTTGTTATCTGCTCTTATATATGTTATTTAAAAATCCCTCTGTTTTCAGGGTTAATAAAGCTGAAATCCAGAACTGCATCCTTCATGCTAATGCCTCAAATTTGGCGGAGATGTTTCTCCCATTATTGAGAAGAAGGCAGTTGAAGTAGCCCAGCAGACTGGTTATTTATCCAGGAGGGTAACATCTTTTATGACCAATTGGTATTTTTAGAAGAAAGACAGAATGTTCCTTCAATAAAGCTTGCAGAATTTTTTCCAGTAGTACTATGCCTGTTTGATGGAAAAAAGTGTTCCAGAGGAATGTTCATTCTGTCATAGATATCAACAGAAAATCAGCAGGGAGGTGAGCATTTATTTTCTTGCCAGGTTTTGTACCAATCAAGCAGCCTGTCAACAGCTGCATGACCTCTTTTCTAAGCTCTCTAGGCTCTTGACCTGGCAAGCTCTTGAGCTCCTTGTCTCCCAGTTCATCATTTGATGGGCAGCCAGCTCTTTCTCTGGCTGCTTGTATGGATCACAGAATGGCTTGCTGCTGGCTTGCCTAAACTTCCAAGTGTCTTGCTGACTGGCTTTCTTCCCTTCTTCTATTTGGCTCCTCAAATGCCTTTTCCACAGACTACCTCGTTCCTTATCTCAGTGGCTTTTGAGGCGTGGTTACTGTGAGTGGTCTATTGTCCATCTAGCTGGCTCCCGGTGGGTAAGCACCAGAAATCCAGCTGGCTTACTGTCCAGAAGTTCCTTCCTATCCAATTGTCTCTTTAGCTGCTGTGTGGACTCTCTGTAAGGCTTGCCATTGCAGGGAGCTGGTTTCTGCTGATGGTTGGCTCAATACCATTCACCAGACTTTTTAAAAATTTTCTTACCACAGAACCAGATGTGGGTTTTTTTTTTTTATAAATTTACATATAACAAATAAATATGATAATTCTTTAAATAATTTCTTGTACAGTTTTCACAGAAAAATTCTTTGTTCCTCAGTGAGCAGGAAGGTTTTCTTAAGGACCACTGGGAACTTAAAAAACTAAAAAAAAATTTTTTTTGCCAACAGGTAGTATTTGTCCTCTAATTAAAATATTTTTCTCCTATGGGTTTCTAGAAAGACTCACATGAGCCAGAGAAGCGAGCAAACTTTTCAGGGATAACACACTAGATAGCAATTAAACAAATGTTTACCTCAAACAATACCCCTCTGTCAATTTTAAGTTTAATCAATACCTGTGCTTAAAGTAAAAGCAATGTGAAATGCTACAAAATGATATTTCAGATAATGGAATTTCACTTACTATATCTTACATCTGAGAATATCATCTAGCAAAAGTGTAACAGCAGTTATCTTACTATGTCTTGCCTGTGAAGGAAGGGGAAAAACTATTCATTAGGAACATCATTAAGTTTATTTAGGACATCATTATTTAGAAAGGTTTGATATTTAATGTCTTTCTTTTCTATTCTCTGAACTTTTTTTCTGATACAGAAAATATTTTTTATTTTATTCCTTTCTTTTCTATATATTTTGCTTACTTTTACTTGGCTTATGCCACTTGCTAAACTGGCATACCTGAACATACTATGGCAAATTTGAATCCTATTCACAAGTCAGCCACCAAATTCAAGACTGCAATTAAGTTTCTGATAGAATTATTTAAAAGGATGGGCTTTCCTTTAAAAAAAAAAAAAAAGAGAGAAAAAAACCCCCTACAATTCTTTTCCAGTTATTTGGTGTGAACAGCTGACTCTCTGGAACAGCTTCTCTGTCCTTGCTGCATGGAGTACTTTTTGGTACTTTGTTTTGGCCATAGTCAGGCATTCTGATCACCTCTGCTGCTGACAAATGGGCTTGATTCTTTTCACAATCAGTGAAAAATTTCAGTAAACCAATGAAATTAAGTTTCAGTAAACCAGTGAAATAGGAAACGTGAAAAAGTTTATGAAAAAAGGTTGCCTCACATGATTAGTAAGGATCTTAAAGAGCAGCTCTTGAGCTTTTCTCAGGTGTTCTCAGCAGTTTGAGAAACCATGTAACAGTCTTTTGTAGTGTCAGTCAGTGGAAATAGATGTGCTGGCGATACTTAGTACTACCTGTGGTATTCATGATAATTATCATGGTCAGACTTTATCCACTGAAGTGATAAAATGTCTGCAACAAATCTGTCAGCACTTCACTGTTTCAGAGTATTAGTCCCTCCTCTAATAAGGTGAAACAGTACAAGAGCATTGGGAATGGACTTGTAGCTACCTCCCGAGCCAGCTCCCTTTCTGTGTGTTTCCCAATGAGTGCAAAGCTGTTCACACTGCTGCTATAGATACATGAGGTCTTTCCAAAAGAAGCAGGGGAAGTTCACACAGAGGGACACACTTCTGTGTTGCTAAGGGGGTGCAGTTTAAGACGGTGAGAGAGAAATCCTTTGCACAGTTGAATGTTTATTTAAACAAGATATAAATCCTCAGTAAATGACCATTCTTCTGAGCCAGTAATCACGCATAGCTTCAGGACCTAATGTAGGCACTGATTCATATTCTGTCTCCTTTTCCAGTGCTCCAAGCTATTTGTTGTTGTCCTCTTTGGCACATGTTAGAAGATGATAAAAGCTGTTACAAATCTCATATCCACATTGAAGCTTGGATAACTGTAGTGCACTCTTGGTATTTAAAAGCTATTTCCTGCAGGCAGTCAGGCCAAAGGAATGTATCCAGAGTATATTGCAGAGATTTAAATATGTCTCTCTGGCTAAGAAGAAACCCTAAATCAAGCCAAAGCAACATTTGCATACTTTGTAATTAATGTGAAAGGCTTTGTACTGTGTCACCAAAAACTCTCAACCTGCTCTTTGGCAACATTTAGATTGGGAAAAGGTGAAAACAAACCTGTGCAAATGACTAGAAGTAATTTATAAAATCAAAGCAATTAGATTGGCTTGGCTGAAAGTTCTGAATCTGACTGGGAATAAGGACTAGGTTTTTTGAAAGTAGTTTTTGGAGTATCTTTGTGAACTGTGATACTTATGGTAAGCTTTATATTATAGGAAATAGTAAAAAATTATATGCTTTTATGTGTATAATATAGGAAGAGGGAAGAGGATGTTACTTGCATATAGTAGAGATGGGAATGGCTCCTGCATTTATCAAACAGAAATTCTGAGCCTCACGGTCTTTGCTAATTTAGCTGGTAATATTTATCATTATGCAAATATCCACTATTCATGAGGTTTTTAGTCATTAATTAATAAATCACCAGGTTTCTACAGTATCAGGCAAGTGTTATTACATACTATACCTAGCAGTGAAGTGATAGATCTTGCAAAAAAGTTTTATCTAATGAAACTATAACACTTGGTCTGGCTTGGTAGCATTGTTTGTGCTTTACCCAGTTGGTCTGTGTTTTGGCACCCTAAGGATTGGAGCTTGGTTCCAAAATACAAGCTGTCTCAAGGCCTGACCATAGCAGTCTGAAAAAGTTAACATGCTCACCAGCACAACATTGTCCATCACCATTTATAAAGCCAAAGAAAGTGTCAGGCAACGTGGGAAGAATTAGAAATCCATTAATGCATGAAAAATTATTTCACAGAAGCTGGATATGGGTTTGATAACACAGATCTATTGGAGAAGGATTTATCTCAGACTTTTCTGTTTCAGAGTTCAGTACAAAAATCAAACTTGTTATTTAGTTTTTCTACTTCCAAATTTCTTCGTCTGAACCCTTCGGGAGGTATTATAGAAAATACTATATAATATTAACTAACAGGCTTTTAGAACTGGTCACACTAGGTTTTCATAGCCATTTGAATGCCTGCCAAGGTTAGTGTTTTTGTGAAAGTGTTTCTTCCTTTCCACACCCTTTAAACATCCATAAAGTAGTTCCGAGAACAGAAACAAGTGTAAGGATCATACAGTATGTTTGGCATTTCTGATAAAGAAAGGCCTGATTTATGTGCCTTCTGCACACCACTCATTCTCAATTCATAGTCTTAAACCCCTTTTCTCCTTGCACAGGCAATTTCTTTCTCCCTCAGAAACAAAGAGAGGTTCAGAAAGGCAGGTGAAGTTGGCTTACATGACTTAAATGGTGTTCTGTCATGACAAAAAGGGAGCGCATTTGTTTTCCTTGAAGGTTCCTGATATGATGATTGCAGAAATCACTGGCTTTTGCTAATCCACCTACAAATACTGGAGTACAGAGGAGACACACTAACCATCTATGGGGAAAGCCATTGCTCTGTTTTTCCAGGGAATACCAGGGTTTGCATCCCCTTACTATAGTAAGAGGCTGAAGCTGAGGTTGTCCTGTCCCCCAGTTAGTGGAGTTAATCAAAAGAGCAGTGGGGCATGTGTGACATCCCAGAAAGGTCTTCGGAGCTCTAAGGTTTGTTTCTGCAGTTCATCAGGGAGTACTTCTGCACAACTGTTTTGTAAGGGCCATGAGGAAATTTCTAACTCAAAGATTTTGTAATGTATAAATTACAAAATCTGAATTATTTTTCTCAATATTCATTTGAATGTATAATTGATGCAGCCAAAATATAGAAAGCTTTTGGCCTCCCCAAAGAAAGATTAACTCTACAAATGGTTTTTGGCATTTGTATTTATTTAAATTTAGACTAAACACTTGAAAAAGAGAGAATTCAACTTTTTTTGTCTAGATTATCTGCGGGGATTCACTCAGGATCTGGGGCCGTTCCCGAAAGGGGACATACTCTTTGCTGTTATGGAACTGTATAGTGAAATGAAGCCATTTGCGTTATGGATGTGCTGCATGTCATGTCGCACAATTTTCACTGACCTTAACCACAGCACCATTAAACTTGTCAAAAACCAACACTGTGCAACACTTGGGTATATAATTAATATATTTACTAATCTTTATTTAACTAGGAACAACCTCTCTCTCATCTGCAATGTTTTACTGAAGATATTTGTGGCCAAAGGAGCACTTACACCATCTTGTAACTTCTGTCTCTCTTATGCAGTGCCTGGAAGAAAATATACTTGCCTAAAAATATATATACTTGCAGGGTACAATACATATTTATAATGTGTAATTGTTAGAAAATAGAGATTGTCACAGTTGAGAAGCATTGAGAACACCTAAATAGATGCTAAATATGTGCAGACTTCCAGAAGATGGTAACTTTGCAGGACAGTGGCTCACCTTGAACAATCTTTATTGAGAGACTGCCATAACTCTAGAAGGCTTCTTATAAGCTTTTGTGTAGAGAACCTGTGCACCAAAGAGAGAGTAAGTAGACCTTGATCCCACCGACCATTGTGGTCTACTCTGTCATAATATCCATACTGAAGAGAAGTCCTTAGTCTGCAGATTGGAGTCTCCTGCAGCACTCCCTGACACATCCAGCTCTACATTCTCTGTTGTGACACGTATTGATAACATGCATAGAAAATTCTTTAGTTTGTGCTTTACAGTGGAAAACTAATATGGATCCACCAAATCTCAGAAGTATTCTCTTGGAACTTTCATTTGACAATAAATCTCCACGCTGCAGGAGATTACTTGTGATTTTAGATTAATTCACAACAAACAGAGTATTTTAAATGTTATTCTACTGTGAGATTATTTCATAACTGAATTCAAATAAAATAGAAATAATATTTTCTAGAAAAGATCTTTTGTAATAATGGATTAGTATATATTTGCAACCTCAAAGATAGAGTTGAGATTGAAAATTTATCATGAAGAGGAATAAGTATTACTGGATTGTCGTGTATGGTATACCATTCAATATGTTGCAGTCACTCCTTAATACTTTGAAAAAACGCCTTTCTATTATTTATTTCAAGTTCTCCACTTCAGTGAGCTTGCTGGAACCTTAAATTTTTAGATAATGTATCTTTCCAATTAAGGCATTATGTAATCTTATATGATTTTATCTGGAAATTACTCCGTACCCATTAAAGATAACAATAAATGAAAGATGCCTGTTATTATGTGTGAACTCCAAAGGACAGGGAGTTCAAGGGTCTATGCATATTCAAATAATATTGAGGAAACAAAACTGCAGTTTGGTTTACTTTAATATCTGCACTAGAAATATAATAAATTTCCGATTCAGAAAAAACCCAAACAGAATTGAGCTGAAAAAAGGCCTGAAGACATTTTAATTTGTAATTCTTTTACTGTTTGCTTTTAAGCTGTGATGAAAACATTGTCTATTATGTATGTAGTCTTCTCTCTTTCTAGTCTTACTCCCATTTTAAGTTTTGACTTTATCTGTGTATGAATAAAAATATCTTTATGGCAACACGTAGAAAATCGACAACTAAGTTATTTTGAGCAACTTCCTATGCACTTCTACACATTGAGAACTTCTGAGCATTGGTTGCATTTGGTTTTTATTTTCTTATCTTTCCTGAGCAGAGGCAAGATACTCTAGGCTGATTTGTTTTGTATTTAAGCCACAGAAGACCTGTAATGTGCTAGGAATGAGGAACGCACTGTGGGTACTGTGGGCAAAACCGTGCCATGTTTACACGAGGGAAGGACCACGCTGGGGGACTGCATTCTCCTGTGACCTGCTCTGGGACAGTGAATGCTTTTACCCAGGTGTGGCAGCAGTGCTGTACTTGTGTGCCCAGCTACCAAATAAACTCCATCTGCTGGGGTTGAAGAGATTTGTCATTCTATTTCGATTATCAAATGGTAGCCTTTATATTCAAATATCATGATGGTAATGTAGTATGTCAGATATTTGTGTTGGTAGTGAAAATACACTGAAGTTGAAAACATTTCTATTGTTTTATTGGAAACAGTTCCTTTAATATGTTGCTTTAATATATTCTTCTGAACTTTTTTATCTTTTCATACAAAAGTACATGGAGTTTATTCTCAGCTGAATGTAACTTACATTCAGAAATAACTCAGTTTTGTTTGTGTTTTCTGAGACACCTGCAAAGTAAGCACAGGAATCAGCAAACTTATTTAACAAGCCAGTTGTTTGTTCTAACTGAGGTCAAAACACTGAAATTTTGTCCTGTGAACATTCTCTGAAATCCAAATGACTTGTTATCAGTCTTCCTTTGCTTTTGATCCTGTTGTAGGATGATGTGTTTTCCTAATGATGCAGAATCTCTCATTAAGTTCAGGAAACAGGATATAAGGATAAGTCAATTGACTCAATTTATGGGCATAATAAAGCAGGCCCTGTTACCTTTAGCAGTCAAGGCAAGATGAAACAAAAAATTGGAAACTTATTATGACAAATAACTTAGTATTTACCTGCAAATATAGAGTTAATACTTTGTGGTTTGGAGGCAGAATTTGAGGCATTAAAACCTGAAAACAATAATCATAGTCTATTGTTTAATGTGTCATCTCAGAATATTTCAGAATTTATTCAAAGCCAGAAATACCTCTTTCTAAAGCATGATGAACTAGAAGAATTTTTAAAAGTATTTCCTAATGTCTGCTCTACATCTCCTTTCAGCCTTTCTGAGTCAGTGTTAACAGCTGGGGATTTTTTTTTCTCTTACTTGCAATATAATTAAAAACAAATTTAGCAGGAGTATAGAAGTTCTGTTGGCTGGAGGCCTGTTAGTTTTTAGGTAGATGACTAGCACTATACACATCTGTTCCTGACAATTACTAGTTTAAACAGCAAAGCAAGGGGAAGAGGCTGAATTTGCCAAATATGGTTTCTTTTGTATGTCAGTGAAAACAAATCAACGGACAGTCTAGAGTTCTTCCTGCAGCGTGCTGAAATCAAACTTGGTTATATGTACTGCATTACAGAAATTACAGATGAAACTTACTATCTTCCCAAAAAAAGCAATGCAATAGATGCTTCCAAACTGCATGGAACACAGTAGCAGGTAAAGATAACATTAGCAACTGGGACGTGTTTGAACAAGTCTGGAGGAGGGCCACGAAGATGGATCACCTCTCCTGTGAACACAGGCTGGGAGTCAGGGTTTTTCAGCCTGGAGAAGAGATGGCTCCAGGGAGACCTTAGAGCACCTTCCAGTACTATAAGGGGCCTACAAAAACCTGGAGAGGGAAGCTTTACAAGGGCATGAAGTGACAGGACAAGGGGTAATGGCTGTAAACTGCAGGAGTGCAGTTTTAAATATTAGGAAGAAATGCTTTATTTTGAAGGTGGTGAGGCACTGGAACAGGTCACCCAGAGAAGCCGTGGCTGTCCCATCCCTGGAAGTGTTCAAGGCCAGGCTGGGTGGAGCTCTGAGCAAACTGATCTAGTGGAAGGTGCCCCTGACCATGACAGGGGGTTGGAACTTGAAGATCTTTAAAGCCCCTTCCAACCCAAACTCTTCTGTGATTTTATTTAAGCTATGGTGTTTTGCCTTAAAGGAAAAGAAGTATGTTTAATTTCAGCAGGAATGTAGCCCAAAACTGGCAGAGAGATGTTGATTGTTCATTCAATGCCTTGAATTCCATTTACCTATATCCATCTCAGTTCAAAATTATGAAAAGAGGTCTTGTGCTTCTGCATTTATTGAGTCTGTCATGGTGAAAATACTGCCAAAGGAGGAATATGGGTCAATACAGAAGGAAATGTGTAAAGCAAGTTGTCAGTCATTGGTACTATTTCCAAGTATGGAACTATGGTGCTCTGTATGGGTTGTTATTCTTGGGAATATATAACTTAGGGCTCTGACCACCTATATTTTCTGTAAAGCCAGATGCATTCATCTGGGCATCTGATGTCCAAATTCAGGTCAAACAAAAATACTTCACTCACTTTATTTTTGAATTGTTCAAAATGGCTTCTGCGGTGTGACACAGAAAGTAGATATTCTAAGGAGAATTATGTGAGTGACCCTTACATAAAACTTTTATATTTGTTTGGAAGGTGTTTTTGAATCTTAAGGAATTGCAAGTGCTAAGTAAAAGGCATCATGAATATAATATAACTGTATGTTCATTGGCATTAAAATTCAGAAACAAATTATTTCCAGTACCCGAACTTATGTTCAGTCACTTAACAGGCAAAACTAAAATGAAGTATCAGCAGCACCTTTCCTGTGCCAAGAAAAACGCTGCATTTCAAGACAAGGGGCAAAGAAAGTAGAGTCAACATTGCAAGCATTTTCACTATCAACTTTGTACAACTGCTAGGAAAAATTATCTTGTAAGTCTATTTGCATGTCTCTCCATGCTTTTTCTCCCTTGATATTTGTGCCTACACTTCTGAATAACTACTGCTTACTACAGTTGTCAAAATAAAATATGACAGCAGGTACAGTACAGATGCTATGTAAAGTAAATGTAATAATGATAATCATGATTTTACTAACTTGGTGACTGAAAATTTAGCTTGGGAAGAGGGATGAGTTTGCTGCCCATCGTCATTAGTTCATTCATCAGCTGGATGTTGCTCTGGGCAGCTGGTGTGCTATTTGCCACTCCTGGACTTTGCTTGGGTTTTAGCCAGAAAGATTTGCGTTTCTTTTTTTGCTTCTTGTACTTGCTGTGAGCAGTAAGGAAAAGGAGTCTGCTGCTCTGGGAGGAATTTTATAACCAAGCACTGACAACACCTGAAGAGCCAGAAAGCATCATGACTCTGTGCTCTAGGATTTGTAGTAATTTAGGAGGAGCCCAGCCTTTTGATTTAGCTGGTTGTTAATTTTTAACTTCTTAGGGGACAATTTCAAGTGGCTGTAGTAGCTGAATTTGATTTTGCAGGAGCATTTATGGTGTCCCTTTAAAAATCACTTTGTTGCTGCTGTTAGGCAACTTGAATAATTTTTGAATGCTGTTTGTGATCAAATAATATCCAGAGAGGGAAGATAAATTAGTATTTTTTTATTTGTTCATAACGAAGCTTTTTCTGGGATAGATTTACACATGTAACTCATATTTTTCTGCTTCATTGACGTTCCCTCTTCAAACCTCATTTGAAACATAGTTTCTTTCTCCTGTGGTTTGTTACTTAACTCCATTACTTAGTTACTAAAGCTATTTACTGACAAAGACATAGACTGATACAGACTGACTTATGAAAAACCAGTGTGTTTTACTGCTTGTCCTCATAGCTACAGCTGGAAAAAAAAAGAAAAAACAAAAAAGAAAAAGCATACATGTTTAGATCTAATAATATGATGTACCTGCAAATAAAACATGGGAAGCTTCATAAATCTTATAAAAATATATTAATGTATAACTGTATAAATCTCTTTTAGATTTAGATCTTTTGCCAACATATTCCCCTCCATCTTCTAGGTTTTGAAAGCAGCATAAAAAAATAGCACAAACTGACTGAGTTTTCCCCAGTATAAGAAAGGTTAGAACCAAAGCTAAAGGCCTAACAACAACAACAAAAAAAAAGACAAAAGGAGAATGCTCCTGAACTGTCTGGAAGAATTTCAAGTGATTTTAGTGAACTTTGGATCCACTCTTCAGTAGTACCAACAATGTAGGCAAAATTTAGTTTTACTGTGGTACAGACTTCTGTGAATGAAGGCTGGGATTTGAGAAGGCTAAGGATGTTAGGGGAAGGGAAAGTTCAGGTGCTGTGGATCTGAAACAGGTGTTAGTCAGTTGGGCTTCAGATGGAGACATTTAGAAGGTTGTATGTGGGGATGAATATTTCTGGAGGCACTAGAGCTCTGGAGAATTTGGTGTCTGAGAAACCACAGCATTTGGTTTGAGAAATCGTAGGAGATCACCTCCATCCATAGGAGATCATGAAGGCAAGCTTTGAGGGAGAGCTTAGTCATGTATGAGCAATGAGCAAGGAGTTAGGGTAAAGGGACTGGAAACACTCAATAGGCTTTGGGATGTGCATCTTTGTAGAGACTGTGGTCGGTGGCTGGGCAAGCACCTGGTTTTGTTTGCCCTTTTTAGCCTTTCTGGGGACTCTTCCTTCCTTGCAACCTTTTGAGTCTCTTGGAGGAGGAAAGAAGGGAAAGAGGAAGAAGACAAGGTCCTAGTCTAAAGAGGACCCTGTATGTGGGAGGTTAAGACTGGAACCTTGTCTGGGAAAGAATGGTGTAGGAATTGAGAAATGAACTGTATTCTTTAGAGCAGGGCTTTCATTCCCTTTGGAGAATATCTGCTGGGACTGAGAGGAGCAGCCAGTGATGAGCACTGTGCCTGACAGTGTTCTGGGCAGAAGTGGCAGGAGCAGTTGCTTGTGAAAGCAGAAGAGTTTAAGAATAGGTCTCGTCTCATGGTGTGTCACTGCAGGCTGTTCCTGCTTTCTTGAGTGACCATTCTGGTCATGTGAGAGCAACACAGGAAAGTTTGTAAGCCCTTCCTAGAGGGTGTGTAGTTCTCATTTAAGCTAACTATTGGTTGTTGTGTATATTGATGATGCAACAGTCAGGATAAAACTGAAAATGTATGCAGCAAATGTTGACTTCCAGGCATATGTGTTTCTTTTTAAAGTTGTGTATAAAAAACCCACTCTGTAGACACTTTGTGAATGAGCAAACACAAATCCAAGCAGTGGCTGCAGCGGCCATAGGTGACTGCTGAGTAGCCAACATTTATATTTCAGAACGTCAGTGCACATTTGAAAAAGTTCACTGCACATTCATGTGTCACTGCATGTTTTTATGGCTTTGCTGTGCATGCAGAATTGTTTGTTTTCTTCAAATAGAAAATAGTGTGAACCTGACCAGCACTACATAATAGCAGACTCCTATTCTAACATCTGGATCCTTTCATACTGTGATAGACAAACAGCTAAACATTCAGTGGCTGAATTTCTTTTTCTTTTTGTGATTCTGAGGCATTCAGATGCTTATCAGATCCTGATGGGCTTGCTGTTTTTACTTAGGCAAAATCACTACTGACTTTGAAGCCCATATCAGCTTTGTTTAGCTAATGAGCATTGACTTGAGAATTTGGCCCCTAATTCCTTTTATAGATAAATCATCTGGAGCTCTCACATAAGCAAACTGACTACTTATGTTTCCAGTATTTTTGGGGGTTCCTAGCATGAGGAGCATCACAGAATTGAATGACCTTTCTCACAATCTTTTAGTTTCAAAGTGGCATTGGGAATTTAAAATAGAGGTTTATATAAAACACAGTTTTCCTGGCAGGAAAATGAAGTAAGATCAACAACTTTATATGCAGTAACACTCCCACAGAATCCGATAGTAGTATCAGACTTCGTGAGGAGCAAGAATGACAGAGAATACTAGGAAATAGGACTGTGAGACCAAACTTTTGAGGACTTACAGCTGCAAAACATTATATAACATGTGGGCAGCTACACAGGTGTTATAAAACTGCTGGTGTTGAGGGACTATTTGATTAGCTAATTACCCTTATAAAGGGACAACCTAATCTGTGTGAAACTCCCCCATCTGAAAACTCATTTTGTCATGCTATTTCAAATTTTCTCTCCACGAATTGCAGTTAAAAATAATTGGAAATTTAGAAGAAAAGAAAGAAAGAAAAAGAGAATTAAATTTGTCACTAAAAAAAATCAACTTTTAAAATTCCTCCCTGGTGGTCTGGTATTATTAAATATTCTCCTTGATTTTTTTTTTAATCTTGG
>VXAC01004787.1:0-34113 GCA_013399225.1 Rhipidura dahli | reverse complement strand
AAGGCCAGGGAAAGGGAAAAAACCCAACTTCTTGTCTAAGCTAACAAAACCCAAGTTAGCTGAGCAAAACAAGGAACCCAGTCTGCACCGGCACAATGGACACCTGGGGAGTGAGGCTTTGAATAAAGCCCACCCATGACCCCCAAGGCTTCCACCTGTCTTGGACCCACCTTGAAGCTANGCTTTGAATAAAGCCCACCCATGACCCCCAAGGCTTCCACCTGTCTTGGACCCACCTTGAAGCTACTGCAACAATTTCTGGGCATAGAGCAGATATGACCAGGGAATAGAAAACCAGCCCAAGACAGCCCTGCAGAGGGGCCCAGATAAGCTGGATGGATGGGCCAACACCACTGGTGTGAGGGTCAACAAGGCCAAGTGCCAGATCCCAACACTTTGTCCACAATAACCCCCTGCAGCTCCTGGCTGGGGCAGAGTGACTGGACAGTGCCCATCAGGAAAGGCCCTGGGAGTGCTGGGGACAGAGGCTGGACAGGAGCCCAGGGGTGCCCAGGTGGGCAAGAGGCCAATGGCCCCTGGACTGTGCCAACCATGGGGTGGCCACAGGCCCAGGGCAGTGACTGTCCCCTGTGCTGGCCCTGCTGAGGGACCCTCGAGTGCTGTGTCCAGTTCTGGGCCCTCATGGCCAGAGAGACCCTGAGGGGCTGCAGCGTGTCCAGAGAAAGGCAACGAAACTCATGAAGGGCCTGAAATGTCTCCTGAGCAGTGGCTGAGTGAGCTGGGGTTGGTCAGCCTGGAGAAAAGGAAGCTCAGGGGTGACCTTAATGCTCTCCCTGACAGCAGGGTGGGGCCAGCTGGGGGCTGGGCTCTGCTCCCAAGCAGGCAGTGCTAGGACAAGGGGACATTGTCTTAAGCTCTCCCCTGTGCCAGGGGAGGCTTAGGTTATTCATTAGGAAGAAATTCTTCTCAGAAAGGGTGGTCAGATATTGGAATGGGCTGCCCTAGGAGGTAGAGGAGCCTTCCCCTGCCTTGCCTTGCCAACAGCTCTCCTGTATTGCCTTGTCTACCCCTGCATTGTCTCCACTTTCCTTTCCTGCCCCTCCCTTGCATTTCCTTGCTGAAAGTCAAGGGAGGGATAGGCAAGGCAGGGCAAGGATGGGGTAGGCAAAGCAATGGAGCATTGGGCAAGGCAAGGGCAAGATAAGGAAGGGGCAAGGCAAGGGAGGGGCAAGATAAGGAAGGGCCAAAGCAGGAGAGGGAAAAGCAGGGGGCAAGGGAAGGCAATGCAAGGGAAGGGAAATGGATGGGCAAGGGAGGGCAAAGGCAAGGCAACCAAGAGGCAAGGGAGAGGTAAAGGAAGAGTAGGGAAGGCAAGGCAAGGGAGCGGTATGCAAAGGAAGGCAAGGGCAAGGGAAGGCAAAGCAATGCAGGGAAAAGGCAAGGGAGGAGTGTCTTGGTTTAAAACACAAATGCACTCCAAGGAAGGTGAGAATTCTCCTGGAATGGAAAGAAGACCCTTCCCTCCACATTATTGTAACTTCAAAATTATGGGGCGCTCAGGAAAAAATATAGGAAAAAGAATAACAGATCTTCACTAGAAAAAAACCCGACATAACAAGAAGACAATAACAGAAACTTCCCACCCGCTAAATCCTGTGTTTCCCCCTTTGGTGTAGTTATGACTGCAGCCGGCATGGGGTGCTGGCACACTTCGGGAAGCAGAGGCTGCAGTAGCTCCACCGCAGCCCACGGGAGCGCAGGCGGCTCCGGTGGGGCGGGAGCTGCAGGGATCCTCTCGCAACCGGCACAGGAGGGCAGGGAGAAACCTGCTCCTCCTGCACACTCCCACGGGCGGCGGCTGGTCTTGGCACTGCCAACAGCAGCAGGCACACGCTGGGGGAGGTCGGCAGGGCTCGATGATGGTGCTGAGTAACTGTGCAGAAAGAGATCTGGCCGAGACTGCCCAGCTCCAGGCAGCAACACCACGCAACTGCTCTGCATCCCCTGGCGAAGGACCCACCCGCAGCCAAGTCTCGGGCCAGACTTTTCGCGGCACCAAGCCACAACTCCTGAGAAACCCCAAGCAGAAGAGCTCATCCGCCAGCCAAAAATGCCCAAAACTGCTCCACGGGAATGCCAGGGCCATCCACTACCTCCTTTTGTGTCTTGAACACTTATTCACCCAGAAAGCAACCTCCTGATAACACTGGGAACCTCCCTGGTAACAATGGGAAGAAATTCACTGAGACACCTAAACTCATGACAAGGACCAAGTCAAAACAAGGCAAGGCAAGGTAAGGCAAGGCAAGGGAAGGGCAAAACAAGGCAAGGGCAGGCAAGAGAGGCAATGAAAGCCAAGGAGGGCAAAGGCAGGATCAAGTTAAGGCAAGACAAAGAAAGTAAAGGGAGGGGGTTGGCAAGGCAAGGGACAGGTAAAGGAAGGAAAGCAAAGGCAAAGCAAGGGACGGGTAAGGAAAAGCAAGGCAATGCAATGGAGAGAGAACACAAGAGGGGCAAGGCAAAGGAGGGGCAAGATGGAGGCAAGGAAAGGCAAGGATGGGTAAGTCGGACAAGCATGGTAAAGAAAGGCAAGGCCAGGCAAGGGAGTGGCATAGGAGGGGCAAGTCAGTACAAGGCAGGGAAAGGGAAAAGGGAGGGGAAAGAGAGGGGCAAGGGAGGAGCAAAGCATGGCAAGGAAAGCAAGGGGTAACTGAGGGGCAAGGCAAAGGAGGGGTAGGGAAGAAAAGGCAAGAGAGGGATAGATAAGGCAAGGCAAGGCAGGCAGACATGGCAGTGAAAGAAAGTGGTAGGCAAGGGATAGGCAACACAAGGGAGAAGTTGGAGAGGCAAAGCAAGGAATGGGAAGGGTAGGCAAGGCAAAGCTTGTTGAACCAAGAAAACATAAAATGCATTTTCTTTCAAGCTGGCCATCTCCAGTCAGAGGTCTCTGTGCAGAGTTGCTTGGGCACAGTGGCCTTGTGCAAGGGTGCTTAGTTAGGAGAGTTCTCACCAATACCTTGGAGAGTTTTCTAACCAAACCAGCTCACAGGGGCAAAATTGCAACAAAATCCTGTAAACTAATACACATTAAAATATACAAAATCCTGTAAACTAAATACACATTAAGTGCCCTTGCACAGAGGGTTCATGTGCACAAACCCATGGTAACATGAATGGTAACAGATGATTCTGTAAGCCAAACCAGGTGGTTATTAAACTGTAAAGATGAGTATAGTAGCAGTCTTAAGACTGCATATCAGGAAACAAAAGTGGTAACGTGTCAAAACAAACAAAAAGGCCAAAAGTAGCTTCTTTCAATGCAACAGATTAGTAAGGTATAAGAAAAATATCAGTGACATTCATACAAACTTGTCAATTTACACCAACAAAGCTCAGTAAAATGTGGCTGATCTCAGAGGTAGAGTCGCTTTATCTTGCGGACGGATTCTTCCCACCAATCACTCCAGCGCTGAATTGCCAGCAGCTGAGCTGCACTTTCCTCCTTGATCTGGGCAAACATCTGCTCAAGTTTGCATTTGTATTTCTGCATAAGAAACCCCAACAATTAAGGACAAAATTGGTAGTGATGAAATATAATTTTATTTGCCTGAATCCAGGTCCTGATCCATTGTGTCACAAGACCACATAGAGGCCACTTATTTCTTGCCTTTGGCAACAGAACTGTATGAATAATTAACTGTTAGCTGTGTTCCTTTTAAAGACTTCTGAAATTAAATTACCAGTAATATTTAAGTTTTGCTATAATGCATGATCTTCATCTCACTTCCATTAGTTCCTAACATTAGGGAGTTGCCTTCTCTCAAGATCCAAGTATGCATCTCCAACACAGGATGCACTCAAGCTCTGGAGCTTCTTAACTCCTGATTTTGAACTGAACTATTGCAAAGCTGTTAAAAATTTATTTCCTCTCGACAGAAACTTGTGGACTACCATAAAAACTTCAAGGCACTTTAATACTGTTCAAGAGTCCATGCTCCAAAACATAAAGTACTGTATTTTTAATGCAACATACATGCAGGAAAATATTCCTGTGGCATGCATTCTATACCCAATCCTTTTATCCAACCATTTGTATTAAACCATTTATATCCAAACAACCACCTTCCCTTCAAATCTGCACTGTAATCAGGTTTTTGGGCACCAGAACTAGATACATAAAACATGCATGCAAATCTATAGTTTTGATGGCATTTGCCATCGTTGACAGTATATTTTACCCTATCCCCCTATTAAAAACAGGTATTTTTAAAAAGTTAATTTAGTTTACTTCCAGGTCAGATGCATAAGCACATTTTCAAGTGATTTAACATAAAAATGTTCTCCTAACTGCTGAGCATGGCTATTTTGAAAACAATTGTCTGTGCAAGTCAGAGGCTCAGAGTTGTCTGCATTCTTTTAACAGCCTCAGCGAAGAAAGAGTGACCATTTTTATGGTGGAAACAGGCACCTGGGATTTTTCCAGATATAAGATAGGTATGAAGTATTTTATAGCACTTCATCTTCTGTGGGAAAATCAGCTTTTGTGATCTAAGGCTGGAGCTGTAGGCTTCAGAAGGAAAGGTGAGTGAAAACAAGCAGGACTGGAATTGCACTGGGGCACAGCTGCTTTTGGAACTACGATGCTGCCAAAATGCAGTGTCCTGTTTCTGACACCATCCACACTTCTCTGCTGAAACAATTCCCCTTTGTCATGTCTCTGAATGAGAAAACTCCCTGAGAAACCAGCCCTGTCTGCTTCTGACAGCATCACAAAGAAATGGATGTGAGAAAGGATTTCTGCACACCGATAACATGGCTTTAAGAACTGAAAACACTGTGTAAATTAAAAACTTACACACATAACTAAGATTCTAAGATAACTGTCTTCTTTAAAAACCAAACTACAAAAGCAGCAGCCCCCTCAAGAGTCCTTCCCCACAGACCCACCTTATATGCAGCTTGTCTTGCATCCACCACTGCTAGATGGCCCAGGGTAGTCTTAGCTGTTGAAACTGATGCAGTTCCTCTGCAAAGAGTATAGTCTGGAGCATCAAGAAGAGTAGTCTCAGGTATTCCTGGCCAACTCCTAATAAAAACCAAACCAACCAACCAACCAACAAACACATGAGAAAAATGTTAGAAAAGGGAGCAAATCATACTAATTCATGTTACTTTTACTAAGGTGAAAAAGATCAATGTTATTTTTTTTCTCCACAAAAGGTTTACCCTAAAAATATCTTTGTTTAGTACAACCACCTTTTCTTTTAAAGCATCGGGATCTCTCCACTGTAGAGAATTCATTTCTTCTGAATGCCAATACACAGACTATTCACAGATCTGAATGTACTGAACTGATAACTAGTGACAGGCAAGGGCCATAGCAATAGCAATGACATGGTATTGTTTTGCAATACTGTATGTAATTCACTTTTATTTGGATCCATTACCATTCTTTCTTTAAAATCATTACTCACTCAAACTACCCCATAACTGGTTCAATGACATTACTAATGATGAGCAGCAGTTTCAACAAGTGCAGCAAATAACTGTGAGGACAGGGCCTGTTACCAGTTTAGAGCAGAGAAATTAGAACAGTGTTCAGTATCTCCAGTACTACCTCCTTCCTCGTTTGAGTAACTGTGGAACTTCAGGGGTTCCCAGAGGAAGTCCATCTTGTTTAGGATGGGTTAAAGTCGACATCTTCTCTCCAGGTATTTCAGTTTCTGGGAGGGAATAGAAGATAGGCTCAGCAGAAACAAAACAATGGCAGGAATACAATTGTTTTGGAGTAACTGTGCAGCTTGATGCTCTTCACTCTCAAGAAATCACTTTGTGTGCCTTATTACACAAATGTTTTAATTTAAAATACTGTAGCATATCAAAGCCTCCTCTTCCTAGGGACAGGCTGCTGCAATCTTTGAGAAGGAAGAGGAGGCCTGAACAAAAAAATCTCTTATTTTCTTACCTGCTACTTGTACATCATCAACAGTGATGGTTTCATCTAGTTCCAAGAGGAGCTTTTCAGTGAGGGCAGCCAGTGCAGAAAAAAAGCTCTGAGCACACTCAGCAGCACAATCCTGTTGGGACATTGGAGACAAGTGAGAGGCATTCCTTTGGTAATTTCATCTCCTCTCCTTTTAACTTGGCTCCCAAAGACTACATAAATATCCAGCAGCTGCAGGTAACAGACATAAGGCTCAGAGTTGCACATAAAAGGGTCTCAAAGTGTCTCTGCAGTGTTCTTACCACTGCCTGATTATCTAAAGCTCAAAAAAACTGTAGAGTTTTGTGTACAGGTACCTAGTAGTTACATGTTTGGGTTAAACATGATAAAACCAGCTTCTAGCCAAGGAGAAGATCATTTAGGAATTCAGGTACTTTGGGTGGAAGTGCTTAGCCCAGATGTTATTTTAAAACAGGGTATTTGTGTTTCTGTGTCTGTATGCAGAGCCAGGAGTAGGAGACGACACTGCTTGGGAATTAAAAATACATGTACTCTGCAGGCAGTGTAGAATTTGGAGTCAGTGGCCTGAGAGAAGTAAACAAAGAGCTTTAACGCTGGGGAACCAACCCAGGGGGCAGAGGGGGAAAAGGATTTTGATTCCTGAATCTCTTTTGCAAATTTAGCTTATTTCAGTTCTTAATCTTGTGTAGAAAAATGTCAATTATTTGCACTAATGAAATGCACAGAGAAGAAACCTTTCCAGACATTTGTTGTCTGAAAGTAAGAGAGCTGACCAGAGGATGCCACCACCACAGCCAATACTCCCAGCCACCAGGAAGCTGATAGTCAGTAGGTTCAATGAATGATAGAAAATGTCAGTAATTTCCACAAGGTACCTAAGCCCCTTTATGTGTGCAGATATATTTGTGTCTGTATTGATCTAATGCTGACAATACATCATCTAAAAGTTTAGCAATATATGAACAGGATTGCCTAAAACTGAAAAAAAATTTAAGTTTCCTTTGGATGGGGAGGAAAAATGTATCCAAAATACACCCTCCTTTCCAAGGAGTTTAAGTTCACATTAAGCAAGGGCTTTGCAATTACCTGCAGCATCTTTGTGTTGAGGTGAACACCATCAGTTTGATCTTTTTGCCTTTTTGTTTCCTCTTGGCACAAAGCTTCCAGCTGAAGGGAGTTATTTGGGTGTCCCAGGGAGTAATGTAATTTTCTCTGGTGCATAGTCTTTAAGCAAAGAGGTAAGAAAGAAATGCCTTCAGTAAAGAATGTACTATGAGTCAGAAAAAGGAAGAAGTAAACCACGAACATTTTCTATAAAGGTATTCAGAAAGACAAGGAAAATGGAGCTACTTCTTGGCTGTCTGGATATAAGCTTTGCAGTGCCATTGCACCAAACTGCCTCTCTGCTGGCCCCTGGTCTCACTTTGGGATTTGTTTCCAACAAATAATCATCTCTTCTACCACGTTAAGTAAGATATTTTTTATATCTCAGTATTTGTAATTTTTACCTAATTTTTAATATTCAGACAGAATCTCAAGACACTGTAGCATTTTCTGCATGATCCCCATTATGATTCTGTTCTCAGTTCTGGTATTACTTGACAAAATATGCCTCTTTTACGGATGACAGTAAACAATAGCATTTCATTATCCCTACATCACAGTTCTTACAAAGGAGTGCACCCATAACTAGGAGCTGTCTGGCCATACCACAAGGTCACAGCCCTTACAGAGCTGACAATCCAAGTGTAAGATGGCAGGCAGAGCTGAGATGATTAGAAAGAGGCAGCCCAGTGGTGGAAGGTGGGAGAGAAGGGACAGAGTTCCATGAAATATAAAGCTTCCAGGATAGCTAAGCAGAAAACTGCAAACACAGAAACTCCATCTGTGGCCAGCTCAGCAGAGAGTGCTGAAGCAAACAGTGAGAATGAGAGCAATAAAATTTCATCAGTCTGATGCATTTGGCACTGGTTAGACTAAAAGCATTCCAGTATGTCCATGATACATACCTTCCCATCCTCCCACTCCTTCAGCTGCCTGTTGAAGAGATGCTGGATATGACCAGTAAAGGAGCTGAGTTTCTGCTCGTGTTCTTTTAAAAGACTTTCCACAACCAGCTGGGACACAGAAGAGAGCTCCTCCTCAAACCACTTCAGCTGATCCCGAAATTCTTTTTGGAAAAGATAGGGTGTGACACAAAGAGCCTGGAATATTCTCTCAAGGAGATTCTGTCCCTGACATTCCTTTTTCTAGGTGCAGTGCTTTGAGAAACATACACCTGCTCAAAGATGTGACATTGTACAGGTCTTCTAACTTAGTCAAGTGCCCTTCTGCCACACTTTTTGTAGCTGATAATACATAAAAAAGAACATTTCCTCAACTTCCAGTAAAGTCAACTGGAGTTTTTCCACTGAGTGTGATGGATTATGACAATGACATAATTCTTGGTCACTGCAATTTGAATAATTGAAAAATTACATACACAGGAAAATCAGAGTCTTAACTGAATGAATTTACCTCCAAGACAGGAATTGTAGTAATCATCTGTCTGCCTTTGGTATGCCAGTAGTCTCAGTCTGAGCGTTTCTGCCCAATGTTCAAATGTCTCTGGCAGATCTTTAGGCATTCCCATCTGAAGATTCTTCTTTTCTCCATAGAACTCCTGCAGAAGGGAAAGATAAACCAGAAAAAACATTAATAACACATTTAAACATGTCACATCTAGGTACATAACAGTAGGAGAAGAAAGGAAAATTTTTGGATGGTCTGCCAAACATTGAAAGAATCAAATTATTTCTCTGACACAGGATTACACCTCTGAAAGCAGAAGTGACTGAAGAACGTGACATTTCCTTACCTCACCAAGGGAGAGCAAGGTGTTGTTACCCATCCAGAGAATATTCATAACAATCCCCTTAAAAGTACTGAAAACCAAAAAAATATAAGAAAATTAAAAATATGACCACACTGTTAAATGATCACATTGTCAATATTCACTGTTTTTCAAGTATTTTGCTCAGGTTAACTTTAGCATATTTTTCAGAGCACACACAAACCAATACTCAGAATGACTAAGAACCTTTCCCCACATTAGCACAGATTCTCTTCAGAGACAGCCACGACAAGGAGCTATTGGATTTGCTCACTGGAGAGCACTGCCACATCACTGTCCCAAAAAAAGCAATCTTAGTCAAATTCCTGTGCCCAAGGAGCTCACCATGTATTTTAGATAAAGCAAAAGTAGTTGAAAGTGGGTCTAGCTGCTTACTGGAATTATTTTGAAACACAATATGGAACAAAATTCCCAAATGCTTAAACATCTTAGGCATTAGTTTGAACAGTTTTGTGTGGCATGTACAAAATATCTCAGTTCCATAGAGTGTAGCTGCACAGATCAAGAAACAATATGATATTTTTCTCAGAGAAGGGGAAGGGAACCTGTTTGCTCCTTGTTTATTCCTATTAATGGAATACTGAGCACAAGAATGAAGGTATAAAATGTACAGGTCTTCTTAGATGTGAAAATAATTGAAAGAGAGGCTATTTTACATTCCCCACCCACTTGTAAATGTACAAAATGGGCTCCAATAAGACCCCCACTTCAGACATTAGACAGAATGAAGCAGATGACTTCTACCTTCACTATTATTATGCTGCAAAAAGGAACTGTTCTGTGATCACTATGACCTATAAATATCAAGGCTAAATACCTCACAATTTAATGGTGAACTCTATAGGTTACCATAGAGGGATAGATAGATAGATACATACATAGAGGGTTTTTACAGATTAACTTTTTCTTCTGGAAATACACGACTTACTTAGACTTTGCAGACTTCTTTTCAAATAGCTGGGATTTCTCATCCATGGAAATTGATTTTCTGCCTTTCTTTTCACTAGAAAAGAAAAACATTAACTTGAAACTATCCACAAGTGTTTTCCTTCCCTGGCTGATGATATGAGCTAGTTAGTCATATGACAGACATGAAGGTGAAGAAAAATTTGACAAATATGTTACTCTAGAACTAGTATTCTAGGTGTCCTGGTTCTGGCCAGGACAGGGTTAATTCCTGCAGTAGCCAGGAGGGAATATGGCCAGGACCTGGAGGTTGTTCTCTACCACCTCTCATCATTTGGGGGTGGGTGGAAAGGTCCCTGCTGTTGAGGAATGTGGTGGCAGTCGGGTAAGTCAGGGGTTTCCTTGTGGTGAGCACTCACACGTGAACCACTTGCCTTTCTTGTAACTTTGCTATTAACACTGCTGCTGTTACTGTTCCTTTTCTTATCTCGTTGCTGTTTCTAGTAAATTGTTCTTATCTCAACCTTATCTTCACCTTTTGTGCCTCCAATTTTCCTCTCCAGCTGCTGTAGGCAAAGGGGAGCGAGCAAGCAGTGCAGGGTTTGGAGTGTTTTCGTACAAGCACAAAATTGGGGGATGCCATGATGATTTTTTGCCTTTTCTTTTATATCCCTTTTATACCCCTTTTATATACCTTTTTATAGCTTTTGTATTCTTAGTGCTGTTAGCCTATATTCTTAGACTTGTTTGTCAAGCTGGGAGACTGAACATTTCAGAAGCTTTGCAGTGAGGGATCAGTGTGCCCAGAGCCCAAGGGCCTCTCCAGAACACATTCTGTAACCTGAGACAGAACCATCCAGGGGAAGGTTCCTTGGGGAGGGGGGCTCACTGGAGCCTCTCATTGGGGAATCTTTGATAGATGTGCTAATTAGTAACACCTACAATGTGATCCCAGCCCTTTGGTGGGTGTGCACTGCGGGGTGCATGGAGGGGCATTTGACCTGGATGTGGTGCACCTGAGGATCCTTAAAATAAATCCCAAGGTAAAATCCCTTTTCCCCTTCTAACCATGTTTGACTGTTGACTTTAAGGCCAGGAAAAGGCATCAACTGGGCAATACCATTCTCAAACCATGACAATATAAAAATAGTATTTTGATGGAAAAAGATTCTTGGAATTCTCTTCTGAATTCTCAGTTGTTTAAAAATTTTCTGTTTTCACTATTACAATAGATCATTTCATCCACCTGTGGGCTAAGCTGAAGACAAACTATTTAGACACACCTGAAAATTAAGCCACATTGATTTAAGGGTAAGTCTATTTTGCAACAACTTCAAAATACAAAACAGTTGCAGATGATGGAGAAAAAGGATAGTGTTTTTCCAGTCAGGACCTGGGGAAAAAAACCCCACAAAGGTGATCATGTGGACATAAACAGGTAAGAGATTCCAAGTGGTAAGCAGCAGATGAAAGAATGCTAATACAAATAAGCATAAGAATCTTTCAATGAACAGACAAAGTGTAGGTAAATTCCTGCATAGGAATATTTCAAGTGGAAGTCCTCCTTTTAGGGATCTCACCCTTTTTTTGCCTTTGTTTCATCACAAGATGACTTCTTCCTGATCTGTGCTGCAGACTTCTGAGAATGTGCATTGGATACCTTCTTCTTTTTTGCTGGGGAAGAATTACTTATAGTTAACAAGAAAAGAAGAAGGAAATTGCATAAAGGCTAACTAAAGTGCTTTTTAAGAGTACATATATTTTGTATTCTTGTTTCTATAATGTTTCCTTACAATATGTAGGGGACAACTACAGAAACAAACATTTCTGTCAGACAGGCCTAAAGTAACCCAGAAGTGGCAACAGCAATAAAGGTTACGTGGTGGGGCATGAGTCACTGGAATGCCACAGAAAATACAGGGCAGGTGGGAGGGGATTTGAAGCAAATTGGAGTCAGGTGAATGAATGGGCTACATTCATAGCACTGGTGGTCATGGGGACTTGCAGATGTGGAAGAGATTGAGGATAGCTTTAGAAATGGCTGCAGGAGTCAAGGTCTGCAGAAGACAGATGAGGAAATGGGAACACTTGGTAGGGAGCATCTGGGGTTACCTCTGTGCTCATCTTGGAGTGGATGATCAGACACTGTGAGAAGGACCCCTGATCCTCCATATATTTAATGATCTCTGCTCCACTTCTTTTCTCAACCCCATTTCTCTTTTGCTATCCCAAACACAGGTACTCTTTATAACATTATCATCTCATTCTGTGGCTTTCAGTGCTTTAGGAACCCAGAATCATCTTAATGTAAGTAAAGATGTCCAGGAAAGAGCTGGGAAGCACAACTGTCTCAGAGTTCCTAGCACAGAAGCCACTGGCCTGCAACGTGCTAGAGCTCTGCAGTAAAATGCCAGGAACTACAACTTAGTTGAAAAGGAAATATTAAAAGAAATACAGGCACACCTCTCCCCTGATTCAGGTCTTGGGATTTTTTTGATGGGTCAAATCTGGAAAAAAAAAAAAAAAGAGCTAAGGACTACTGAATCTCCTGTTATTTTATGTTCTATACTATATTATAGCAAACTAGGCAAGTTCTCTATCCCTATCATGTGCTAAGTGAGTTATATTTCTGAGATCATATTTACCAGACAGGGTTATTTTTACAACTGACCATGCATATAGAAGTAATTTCATGGGACTGATTGTTTAACTGGAATTTTGGAATTTCTACAAGCAAAACTGCATTAAGTACTATTTGCAAATCAAACATTTGTCATTCTCTTCATTTTATACTTTGTACATTCACTGAACTATGTAGCAGGTAATCACCTTTCAACTAAAATAAGGCTCTAAAAGACAAAAATTGAATACCTAAAATTTATCATTGTATACGAGATGTCACTTGTAACTCACAAAGGGGTATTTTGGGCTATGAGAAATCTTATTTTTAAAAAGAAAGCAGTCTCAGCTAGACTGATTTTTAGACTGATCAGAAAATACGTAGTAGTATTACCTATGAACAGTCTATTCAATAGTTTTGGCCATACAAGGTAAACTTCAAACTATGAATTCAGGAGAACCTTTATATGCTTCTGGAATACAAATTTTAAAGATACTGGAGTGAAGCCCCATGTAGTGTCATCATGAGCCTCATGGAGAGAAGTGGGATATGTGGCAAAGAAAATATAAATAAATAAAGACAAGGACAGAAAAATACCTTTAAGCAAACAAGTACTTACCCAGCTAATTTTTTGATAACAGTTACTGCCAAATCATCAAGTAGTGATGTACCCATTCTGCTTGGATTTAACAAAGGGAATTTGTCAGGATCCAGTCCCATCACCATCTTTTTGCTCTCATCTCCGAGACTCTCTTTTTGAACAGCAGGAGCTGTGGGATCTTGTAACATCCCATCCCTGTCAGGAGTGCTGAAGTCCTCTTGCAATGTCCCATCTGTGCCAAGAGTGGTGAAGTCCTTCTGAAATGGGAAGAGAAATGAAGCCCTGTAGACCATAGCAGGCAGCAGGTGAAAGCATTCCATGTAATGAGTGACTACTAAAGCAGATCTTCTAAACAGACAGAATCTTGCTTCACAGGCTGAAAGAAATTTCTTGTCATTCTAATAGCAATGTTGCTACAGCTATACAACTCTCAAACACTACAGAGCAGTTAACAGTAGGTTCCCATAATCCCATAAACAGTATTTAAGGATATCATCTTAAAACGATGATCCACTGAGATTACAAAATAAAGACAGACTTGCCAGAAAAGAAAACACAACTCATTTTACAAAAACAAAATCCCTTCAGGACACATTTGGTTGGGTTTTTTTTTTTAATTACTTATAAAGAAACCCATGAAATATGTATCTCTAAATAAGTGCTACACCTTGAAAACAAGCTCTTACAAAGACCTGAGCAATTCATTGCAATGCCATCTATCTTCAGCATTTTGTAAACTTGGTGATTTACTCAGCCTCTTAAAAAGGCTGTCCTAATGTTACAATCTCAGCATAATGCAGATCCTTTTTCATTTGAAAATTCAAAGCACAAATTCTGAAAAGCCATTAAAACATGTACACATGAAAATTCTCTCAATATTAAATAAAATACAGAGAATGTGAATGTTATCTTACAGTGGCACGTGGGATCATTGCTTTTACTAGAAAGCAGTCAAGATACTGGCTCCTCTTTTTCAGCTCTTTCAACACCTCTCTGGCAAAATCATACAACTCTTCAGAAGTTAAAGCCTGAAAGATATGGCAGCACAGATGGTATTTACTAAACTAACTATTCTAACCTTTTCAAACATGCTGACTCTTGCAAACAACATTATTTGCCTCTGTTCTGTCACCAGTTTATGTACACATACATGGAAGCAATGAGATTGTGGAAGAGGCTGAGGTTTTGGTTTGGCAAACAGGACAACAGGTACTGACTGACCAAAAAGGACTGCTGGGGTTTTAAACCCAGCTGGGAATTAAGCACCACACAGCTCAAGCCTTCTTCTCTCCCTCCTTGCCCTGGTGGAATGGGGAGGAGAATCAAAGGATAATTTGTGTGTTGAGATACAAACAGTTTAATAATTTAGAGTAAAGTAAGATACAGTGATANACAGCTGCTGAGAAGAAATTAACTCTATCCCAGCTAGGGGACAGGAATCCAGGACAAGGACCTTTCTGAGCAAAAATTCTGTGTTTCTGCCCAGCCTCAAGTATGAGGAAATGTATGTCTTCCTCAAAAACACTACTTTATACAAACATACTCAATGAGGCAAATTAATAACAAGTCAAATTAAATACCAATTCAAGCTGATTAGAACTTACTTCTTTATCTGCAGTAGAATGAACATGAGCATCTCTCTTCCTCTGGAGCTCTTCCAGGTAAGACTTTAATGTGACTGACTGCAAATTGGAATTCGCTACCTAAAGCAGAAGCAAATGCTGGAGAAGTCAAGTCCCCGTTCACAGGAGTTTCAGAGGCTCCACTTTCAAACCATTAGAACCACTGATAAAAACTGGTTAAAAATCCCTGGTACTCAGAGGAGAAGCTGAAACAGTAATTCACAAAAGCAATGTTTCCTGTCACTTGCTGCACCACACAAAGCAGCTGGTGAGTTCAGATGTACACACTCAGTGTGCTGCAAGGCCAGTGTTCCAGCACAGCTGCAGCAGTATTAAAAATAAACCTTTGGATGATAGTGACAGAAAACAGGTATTAAATTAACATTAAAAAATCATTTAATATTTGTCCACTCTGAATTCAGCCAAAATCTCCTCAATGTTACAAAAGAAAATTATTATAATGAATTTAAGCAAGGTTCTGATTTTCGTGTTTGTACCTCTAATTTGATTTGCTGTCGCAGCTGTTTCAAAGATTGATGGACCTTCTCCATAAAGGCTTGACTCAGAGAGAGAGAAGCAAACTTCTTTTCATACTTCTTCATAAGTTCAGTAGCCTTTAAGAATGTCAGAGACAAGAGACAGGACTAGACAATATTCCACTTTTTAAAACTTAAGTGATAGAACTTGCCATTTCTACTAATTTTTTCCATCATGTAACTGCCAAACAGAACAGTCCTACAGTTCTAATCCAAAAGCAGGCTGACTGCAAAATACATCAAGTATGTCGATAGAAAACATCATTTGAAATAATGGAACTCTGCATACCTGCTCCAAGCAGCTCGATTCTATTTGCTTCACATCTGTCCTGATTGAACTTTCAAAGGAGTCAATTTGCTTACTTTCTTTCTGAAGACACTTGTCGAAAAAATTTACCTCCTCAGAAGAAAAGTCACCTGCCTCTGAAAATAATCTGAAAGCATACATAAAAGCAATTGGCTATGAGTCATCTTTTTCTCCAAGACTGTTTTAGCTAAACAGCCCTGAAACATATATATCAACATAAAAGTTGATACCTATGATATAAACAGTATAATAACTGTGGTTTAGCAAGATAAATTTCTCTTTGTAAATAGGGAACTAGATAAACAACAAAATAAACTTTACTGTTCTGTTTATGCAACAAACACTGATTGTCAGAAATAGGTCACCATTTATAAACAACACTTCCATGAAATCTTATATACCTGCAACTTTTGAGAAAACCCACATTCAGACTCCTTAATTTTCCTAAAGCTTCCTCCAAGTGGCGCTGGTAACTTCTCACAGTAACCTTGACTGATTCCAGATGGTTGTGGAGTTCTGATTGCAGAATGTTGCTGGAAGAAGCTGACCTAACAGCAAGTAATGAAAGACAGGGAAAACATGTCTGAAGAGGAACACACAGGATGATTTGGCAACTGCTGGCTGTAAAGACATGAAAAAATGTGAGGACTCAAAAGTGATTTATGACTCTCAAAGCAACTCCCCCTGAGCTGGGATGGTTTGGATGAACCCAGGGAAGGTATCAGCAACAGCTGACACTATTGAGCCCTTTTCTTCAAAACCAGTCAACTGATACAACTGTGAACATTCACTAAAATAGATAAAATCTAAACACATGAAACATCTTTTCTACTTAAAGACTGCCAGCACTTTGAAAGGAGATGAAACTTCCTGTGTTCAGTCCTTTCCAGTTCAGTCAGGGAAAGAAAATTAAATTGTTTACGTGTTTTCAAGTTTTATGAAGTGGTATTCACTGAAGAGCAATGACATGTATAAACCAGGTTCAGAATGCAGACCACAAACATCCCAGACAGCAATGAGGAGTATTTAGCTACAGAGATTCACAGCACCAGCAGTGGCACACTTACTGCTCAGCTACAGGAGCCAGGAGGAAGTCATGCTCCAAGGTCTGCACTCGGCAATGAAAGGCTGTGTTGAGGTTATTTAGCTGCTCTGAAAACTTGAGAAATTCAGCTTTCTCCTTCTCCAGGCCTTCTCCCAGCACTGCACAGTGGCACTCAAGGTGCTCCCTGTGAAGTGCCAGTTCCACTGGGAAGAAAAGAAGTTTACACCAGGGCTGTTATTCCCTGTTTGCTGTAAATGAGCACAATGCCCAGTCAACCTGGGATCAGCAGCAGCAGCAGCAAAGTGAACAAAGCCAGACCTCACAGTAGCTAAAACATACAAATTAAATACATTCAGTTTGGTTGCTTTGACTTTTCTCCTGTGCAAGACACATATCCTTAGCAGCTCCTAATCCATTCAAACCACAAATGTCTCTTGTTTGCTCTGAGCATTCTTTTTCCTTTCTGTTTGGTCATTGCTGACATCTCCATCATCTCTCTGTTCTCAGTCTTGTAACAAAAGCAAAGGATATATTTTTAAATTGAAAATACACTTTTCTTGGTTTTGTGAGGGAAAGAAAAAAAGCAAGTTTTGGTCTCCATTCTGGAATGATAGCTGGATAAATCAAGAGCCAGCCAATCACCTTGAGAAAGCTGCCAGAAGAAGCATCTCTCCTCTTTGCAGAAAAAAGGAAATTGAAAAATTATTTGCCTGTTCTCTAGAAGAAGAATTTTTTAGCTTATATGTCAAAGACCAACAAACCTGTCTAAAAGATTTTTTTCTCACCATAAAAACCTGACACTTCCCATGGAAAAAGAGTCTTGACTGGAGGATGCTCTGTAGCTGCTCAGTGGTATTTCAGAGTTAAACCCTTCCTCTCATGTTTTCAGAAGCTTGGCCCTGCCATTTTGGCTCTCCCAACTTGCTAATTTCTTTTTCTGCAACACTTCTAAAATATTTTTTTTGTACACCTCAAACTCCTGTTAAATAATTTCAGAGTGAATGAGAATTCACAAACATTGACAACAGAATGTTCAACACCTTCTACAATTCAGTTGTTAATCAAGGTACTGCTGTCTATTTTTCCAAAAATAACACAACACAAACCAGGAAGAGCTATAGAAAAGAAATGGAATTTTAAAAATACACGAGTAAAATAATATACTGGGAATTTGTAGACAGTAAACTGCTTTCTACTGTCCTCTACTACTGAGTCAACCAATGCTGAAGTAGATTTTGGCCCACTTAGGACCATCTCTAAATGAAGATGATGCTCAGAATGCCAAAAAAGCGTCAATACCAGCTCGAGCATTGTAGATATTTGTCTGTATCTCCTCCTGCTTTTGTTGATACATCAGAAGATGCAGCAGAAATACTGAATTCAGCTCCTCTTTTTTGGCAGCTACAAAGACATAGGAGTTGGATAAGGATTCTGCAAACCATTTCTCCAAATGTTCAAAAAAGCAGAGGCGAATCCTGTGATTGAAAAAGAAATATTACAGTGAGAAGTAGTAAAGAATAAATAAGAATTTATTAAATATATTATTTCTAAGAATTTAACTTCTGGCTATAGGAAGGTATGGATTCAGCAGTATTTGCCCAATACTGGTAGAGTTTCTGAGCTGGTTGCATACTGCTGAGCACCAGGACTTTCACCTTTGTGGCTCTGCAGGGAATTTGGGAAAATTGGTTGTCTTTCTGTAATATGTTTTCTCACTAAGTAATTTTCCATAATATATGAATGTTCTGTAAAGGTAAATGTTTTTGTGGTACTTTGACAGCCATGGATACAAAGCAATATAAACATTTTCTTATATTTGTACAATTTAAGAAGTGGAATAACTCAGTAATTGTATGACTACTATTTTATAATTAACTATCTAACTATATAAGTATCTAATTATATAACAGTTATTAGACAACTTTTGCCTCTATAGGCTAATGTTTCTTTTAAACACCTGAAATTTGTCTAATACATAGAGAGAAGGAAAGAACAGAGATTATTTGCTACTCACCTTTTCTTCAGCTTGACAAACACAGTTTCTGTGAGAAGTACATATTTCAGGTGCACAGGAAGGGATTCTTCTTCTTCATGTTTTGTAAAATGACTCTCTCTGCTGTCAGTCTCTCCTGCCTCTTCAAGAACACTGTAAGTGTTTCCACTAGCAGTGGAAAAAGACTCCATGGCAATTGCAGCACTTTCTGCCTTGCTGGTCTCGGCCACTGACTGGGAAACAATTGGAAATCATCACGTTACCTTTAAAGGCATCAGCATAGAATCAACAGTGCATGAGCTAGTGTAGGAATCCTAAGGATACTTAGAATAATGTTCTCATTCTCAATTTGGACATTTACACGGTGCTGGATATATTTATATATTGATATATTTATATATTGATATATTTATGTATGCCAGCAAGACATAGGCAGAGTCGACAATGTTTTGAAAGGTTTTTGTTATGGTAATTTGTGGAAAGTGAAAACCTAAATCTTAGATACAAATACAGCTTAAATCATTCACCATGGACTGAGAACACTGTGATAAAAGACAGATTGAAAAAAAATCTATCCTAAAAAGTAGATTAAGTAGATCAAAAAAGAATGGTTGTAAACTGTTTTATACATTCCATTTTCCCATGAAAGGATCTACAGCCCTGTGTGCATTGTATATAAACTAAGCAAAAAAGGACTTTCTACTCAAGAATGCCTTCACCTTCAAATTTATTCCTTTGCTCACTTACCTGCATAATGCCTACTCCTTGTTCTGCATGTTCATTTTCTTTACTTTTACGAGGAATACTCTTCCCATCTTCTTCTTCCTTTGTTTCTTCCACTTCCTGTGCCAAGATCACCTGATTCTCAGTTGGGTTTGTTTCTCCAGCTGGTTTTTGACAACTGTCCCTATCTGCTGGCACAAGTTGAGAGAGGTGATTGTCCTGCTCTGCTCTGGGCTGGGATGACCCTGCTTCGAGCCCTGGGGGCAATTTTGGATGCCACAATATCAGAAAGATCTAAAGCTGTTAGAGAATGTCCAAAGGAGGAACACAGAGATAGTGAAGGGTCTGGAGGGGAAACCATACAGAGTGGCTGAGGGCATTTGGTCTGCTCATTTGGAGGAGACTGAGGTCAGACCTCACCAGGGGCTGCAGCTCCTCTCAAGGGCAGCAGCAGAGGGGCAGCTCCGATCTCTGCTCTCCTGAGGGACAGGACCCAGGGGAATGGCTGGAGCTGTGCCAGGGGAGGATTGGACTGGAGATTAAGAAAAGGTTCTCCTCCCAGAGGGTGCTGGGGACACTGACCAGGCTCTCCCCAGGGAGCCCAGAGCTCTAGAAGGGTTTGGACAACACTCTGAGAGATGCACAGGGTGTGATTGTTGAGGTGTCTGTGCAGGGCCAAGAGTTGGACTTTCACAATCCCTTCCAACCCAGGATACTCTATGATTTTCCTCTCCTTCCCAATGCTCTCAGCTTGCTGCTCCACCTTATGTTCAGCTCCTGAAGCCTCAACTAGTTATTCACACTTAAAGCAGAGTTCTACTGGTTACAATCCAAAGAAATGCAGATTGGAAAACAACCAAACAAAAATACCTGTTTGGACTGTTGAGGTGTTATTTTGATCATTTTGATCTTGAACTGCAGAGTCTATCTGGCCTTGCAAGTTCTAAAAGCAAAACAACAGCAACAAACACCCGCCGCAGCATTTTAAAATATGGATTTGCTTTCTTATAAGAAATCCATATCCCTTCTCAAAATGTATCTATTTAAGTAAGACATGATAGGCTTGAATACATCACTTACTATCTAAAGAACCTGTAACACTCCAATTGATTACTGTAAGTCTGTTACTTTGTAGTTTTCTGTTCAAAAGGCAAATGAATTTACTAAAATGCCGTTTGTAACAAGGACAGAGTTAAAAGTGGGATTGAGAAATGTGTTGGTTTCCCTCTGCTATCTCTACCAAAAGTACTTTATTCAATGGCTGAAACAGTACTTTATATAATCTGAATTTTAAAGGCAATGTAAATTTTCTCTAAAGTGAAAAATTAATAAACCAGTAAGGTTTCAAACCAGAAGAAATTTTCTTTTTACCTGTTCGAAGATTTCCTTCACACTAAAATGCTGGCTGATGGATATACTGTAAGAAATCAATTCCCACAAAATAGCTTTTGGGTAAGCCATTACTTCATCCATTGCAATTTGCTTGAGTGTCTCATTCCTGTCAAATTTAAGGTGACTGTTTAAGAGACTCAAGTATGTATAGAAATAAAATTAAGTATGACTACAGCGCCTTTAAATCTAAATCTAACTTTCTGATCAATCTCATAAAACCTTTAGGCCAAACATTGCCATTGATCTGTTTATACTGAACACAATCACATCCTGGCTTGTTAGACATTAGTTCATTACAAATAAATAAATGCACAAAAGTTAAGAAATATTTACAATAAAGCCTTTTACATCCTTCCTTTTGGATGGGGAACCATTCAAACACTCTGCTAACGTAAGAGAGGTCAATTTATTGTCTTCCACATTAGTTCTGCACTGTGCTCAGCTGTGACTGAGCCTTTCTGGTTTATTTTCCTTTTACTTGAAAATAAAAACTAACAGTTCAAGCTGAGTCTTGATTCAAGAAAAAAATCAATGTTCACGCTTGTTTTCATTTACATTTACATGTGCTCTGTCTCCTACACAGAGATAATTATGGGGAATATATGTACATGTTCAGTTAGGTTACATTCTGTCTCTGCAACCTGGCATTGTATTTTCACTCAGTCTGTTACCTCTGGCTTTTTCTTAATTGTCTGAATGAGTGTTAAGAGTACTAAACCCACAGCTCTAACCACAGTCCCACTGTGAGGTGGGTGAAGGTGAGTGCATCTGCTCCTCAGGTTCTTATTGCTCTTCTAATGTGCCTCTGATCTAACAGAAAAGACCTCCTGGGTGTGAGAACAGAGCTGTTTCCTCCCAGGCTTCACACCTGCTGCTGAGATCTTCAGCAAGGAGAGCTGTGTTTTACCCATTTTTATGTGGTTTTATAGTTGCAAATACCTAATAATGAGCAGGCTAACAGAGAGCTTACCAAAATAAACATTTTGGCTGTCTCAAAGATCTTAGTCCTTGCAACTTTGAATTCAGAGGTGATAGCACAGACCAACCTCTGATGCCTGTGATTCAACTACTTTTACCTTCTGAATAAGGCATGGATGCAATGGTATGCACAGGAATACTGATGTGGTTTAGTTTTTGAATGATAGCAGTCTCCCTTTTTCCTGTTCCTAAACTATAGGTATTATTTGCCTTAACCTCGTACAGTAAGTACATTATTTTATGTTCTTTCATGAAGTAAAAAGGAGTCTTTTTCCACACCTTCACATGACAGCATAAACAAGGCCTAAGTAGTACAAGCAATGCTAAAATATGCTTTACTTTTTAAGTTTACCACACAAAATTCATACCTAGTTCTAATTTCATCTAAAGAAGAAAGGGCATTCTCCAAATATTCATCCAGCTCTTCTTCACAGCTCAACATTTTCATTTTTTCCAAAAGTGTATCCAGATCATCTTTCATCATCTAAGGCCACACAAAAAAGCAAGTAAAATTGGTTTAGTGTATTCTAAACTCTCCATAACTATTTAGGATTCAAGTAGTGCAATTATGCACATATATGCTACACCAAGAAGGGAAGCTCCTTTAGCAAAAGTCATCACCTAGGAAGAACTTCCTAGATAATGAACATCTCTGACATTGCCACCTAAGCTGGTTGTGGTAACTACGAGAACCTGACATCCAGCCAGGCTCTACACCTGCACAAGATCTCGTAATAGCAACTTGCAGCCACCTTATACAGAAAGCAACAGTGCTCTTTATCACTGTTGCCATATCAAGCATAAGGCAGGACTGTCCATTCAGTGTGAATCAAGCAGTTAGCAAAAATGCACCTGACAGAATGACACAGAAAAGGAGAAATTCCAGCATGAAAGTCAAAGATTACGTTTTTAATTTTATAGCAGCTATACTGAATTCCAGGGGGTTCTTTGCATTAAGAAGTCCTTTATTTACATTATACCACATCCTTGTTTTTATGTTTTTACCTGTATTATGTCATCCTGTTCCCATCTGTATTCATCTACTTTCTTCTGAAGCACATCTTCCTGCTGGGACAGTTGGAGCTGATGGGCATCCCAGAGCCCCATGGCCTCCTCAACACAGCTGTACAAGCCTTGACAATGCTGCTCGTGCTGTTGAGCCATCTCCTTAAAATCACTCTGAAGAAAAACATTCAAGTGAACAAATTATTTTTAAACTGCTGGAAGGTGAAATGAATGAGGAAGAGGATATGTAACATGATAAAAGGCTGCCTGGAATTACACGACTGGTATTCAACATGGTGTCTTCTGTCTGGAGAGTCAAAAATAAATATCCAAGTAAACTGGTTAAGAATGTGGATTTTTATTCTACAAGCTGAGAGTTATCAAAACTTCTGTTTATTCTGGCACTGTAAAGCATAGAATCACAACAGCCCACTCATTCTTATGTATAGAATCACTAAAGATCAGATTGGAAGAAATTTGGGATTGGGCCATATGTTATTAATCTCTATCATATATATTTCCAAAATAAATTATCATAAAAATACAATATATTTATATTACAAATAGTAAACACAATAATTATAAATTCTCCTGCATGAATCACACCAAACTTTGTCTCTTTGTAGTGTTTACTCACACTATGGACCTCTTTCTAATGTGACATCAACAGCCTACAGTGCAGAAGGCATTGCAGGTGGGAGCACAGGAAGAACAGGCTAATCCCAGGGAGTGATAAAAATAAATGGAATAAACTTACATCCATGTGCTCCAGTTCTTCTTCAAATCTATGTCTTAGTTTCTTAGTCATCTGAAGCATGTCAGAATACACCATCTCAACATCTTCTTCTGGGCAAATGTTCATATCCAACAGGCTCATCTAAATGAAAAGAACAGCAAATTATTGACATGTATATAGCAAATATTGTGTGGCTTTCAGAGAGCATGGCTGAACTTAGTGTTTCTTTTCTTGTGATGGACAGAGAAAGATTCAGCCTCTCAGAGCCCCCATTCTGTTAGTAAACAATACAATTTGATTGGATACAAAGGGGGAAATTGAGGCAGAGAGGTAGAACTTCTTTCCCAAGGTTAAGACAGATTTAGCACAAAGGCTGAAGGTCCTTGCATCCTCCATGTAAGTGTGGGACAGCATTCCCTTCATTATTGGCATTTGTTAAGGCTTTTACACATATCAAGTATGAATACCAAACATTACTGTGAAACTGAATGGATGGTTACTTTTTTAACAGAATAAGACAGAGCTTAAAAAGTAATTTCACTTGTTATCTCAATGTTTGGTGGATCCTCAAACACATTTTACTATGATGACAATTGTACCATGGCTACAACACCCAAAGCTGTGACACTCACCTTGCAGATCTGCACTTTTTCCTCACATTTGCCCTGCACCAGCTCATACTGGACACGCATTTTCTCCACGCACTCCACATTATGGGTGTCTGAATGACATGGAACAGACCATGGTCAGGATTCCCATATTTCACAGTGCAGTGTGAAATGGAAACCTGACAGAGGCCCTGTGCTCAATCTCAGCATAGGGAACAGATCCCAGCAGAGTCTGCACATCTGTGTGACACCACCAAACAATCAAATACGATATTTTAATACAAAGCTGTTTATTGTTATGCTTAAAAGTAGCAAGTAATTTACAGTTGCTACCAACTTCTTTGCTACTGATGCCTTAAGAGGCCACCTAAAAACAGAGACCAGACAGGAGTAAAGGGAATAAAGGTGAGTCTTTATTGGAAAGGCCTTCAAAGGTACCCCTGGGGAGCCAGAGGCTGCTGCCTAGATGGGCCCGAGATGGACCCTGAGAGGCCACGAGTTCTTCACACTTTGATAGGTTTGGTTCATTTGCATCTCAGGGTTCATTCTCCAATTAAAGCTGCAGTTAATGATGTAATTCCCCCCAGCTTTCCCCCCTCTCAGACGCTCTTTGGCTGATACTTTTTGGGCCCAGGAGGGGCTGGGTGTCCTTGGAGAGCAGCCCCAGAGAGGCTTTGTTGTGTGTGCCCAGCACAGAGAGCAGCACTGAACAGGGAACAGGAAACTCCAGAGTTACACACTGGGCAGGGCAGGGTTTGAAACATATAGAAGTTAAAACCTGAGGCATCACTACCGTACAGGCTACAAACATCAGAACACAATGTGCTCTGCAGCAAGAGAAGGCAGAAACACAGGGAAGGCACACTACAGGATAAAGGACATATCTCCAGTGCTTCCCATCTCCTTCTCCAAGAGTTAAAAAGGAGTATTTTTGTATGATTGAGAACTGATCCATGTCAAAATTAACCTTCTATTTCCCCCGGATTGATTCTAAGCAAGGCAGTTCCTGCTAGATCTCACCATGCATGAGTGTTTGTCCTGGCCAAAGGGAATTAATGTCATAGGCAGCTTCTTTGGGTCCTACTGCCAGCTCAAATCAACTGAGAAGGTATGTGGATACACACAGAACAAATAGAGCAAACATGCACTTTCAAAGCAACTGTCTGCCTCATCGCTGCCTGGAAAAAAAGAAAATATTGCTTGAATTCCAGACTGTTTTTATGATTTCCCAACTTACCTATACTTTTGTTTAAATTCTCCAGAGTTCTGTACCATTCATTTAGGTCACATTTTGTATGTGTTGGAGGCAACAAGGCACTGTCAAAGTAGGAAACAAGAGTCAGGTATTTTAAAATACAAACCAGTCAGTTCTTAAAATACAAAATTATGAATCAGAGTAGCCATACTGCTGTGCTTTATTCTATTTACAGCTATCTCAGCAATGAAAATAAACCAAAAAGACTGTTGTTGTCTGAGGCCAGCTGTTTACTGCCCAACAAGCAACTAACTGTAATCTACCTTGTTCCTACATCCATTTTAAAAATCTCTCTGTAAACAGTGTCATGCATTGAACCCAAAAATGCTTCTTGTTTTCAGGATGGATAGTCAAATATAGCAGTGTTAGACTTCTATCCAGACTCCTCTCTTAATTTATTAGACAAATGAAATCCCATGGAGAAACAATGCCTTGACAAAAGCACCAACTTCTAGTTCTCCACCCATCTTTGTCTGCCCATTTCTACCACGTTTCAAATGTCAGTAAGAATTACTTTGCATTCCTGCATTTCTAGCCCTCAATCACCACCTATTTAGCGTGGCTGGTGCACTGAAAATCGATAATGCAATTTTTCCATTAAAAAGAGCTGTACAAAATCAGGTTTAGACCTTGCCTTACTGCTGAACTTAACAACCACATGCTGACAGGAAGCAAAGTGCAGTTTGTAGCCAAGTCCCTCATTAACTCCAGAAAGAATTGTGTTCCTTTATGCTGCACCCTCTTTTGCCATACCCAATGTGCTGCAAAACCCTCAGTCTCTGTTCACTAAGTACAATCTGCTCCTTTATCATATTTTCCATTTCCGTTTTCACACTTGGGGGATTCTGTATTTCTTCACTTGCCATAAATTCTCTGCAGGATGGAAAAAGGATACATATAATGGACACATGATATATGTCATATCGTATTTGATATGTATAAGGAAAAAATGACAAAGTATTACTGTTTACAGAAATCACAAGTGAACACCAGTCACTCTGTGTTATTCATTCTTCAAAATAAGACTGCAAAATTTCTGACCTGAAACTCTGAACTACACAGTTTTTTTGGATGAGCTTCCAGTCCTTGACTCTCTCTTGCCATTTCAGTTGATGCAATTTTTCTTTCTCAAGCTCTGATTTCATTAGATTAAAGAGCAGCTTGGCAGTTGCCCTCTCATTACGCAACAGTGCTCTGTTTATATTCTGTGTATTAAAAAAAACAAAACCAGGAGTAGAAGCAGCATACAACATGCAAAAAAAAAATTGTGTCTTCTATGGAAGATGAGGGAAAAAAGAACACAAATGATAAAGAATATCCTGCAAAGTAGAAATCTCTTCCATATTTCAGTGATTGATAGGTAGAAAAAATAACTTTCAGTTGGGAAAAAAAACCATTCTAGGAATATTCAGACTTCTATCTTGCCCCAGGTAAAACATTTACCATGGCCTCATTGTTAATGAGCTTGTGAACATCAGCTGCCAAGAAGAAGGAAATTTCCTCCAGCTGCAGGGTATACTTGGTCAGTACATCTGCTATCTGTGCAATAAAAAAATAAAGAAAAGCAACAACAACAAAAAGTGTAACTCAGTTTCAGTTTCCCAAGTTAAAAAACAACATGAACAAGGCAATTTTTTCCATTAAAATGAATACAATTGGATGATACACAGATTGAGAAGTAAATTTTAAAATATTAATCTTAGTTACTTTAAAGACTGATTTTTTCTCAGTAATTCATAAAAATAGCAACTAAAACATTACTCTTTGTTTTCACTCAACTGATTTCTCTTTGTGATAATTGAGTGCTCTGCAGAGAGGCTGCAACATGAATTTAAAAATCAAACCAACTTCCTTTCAAATATCTGAAAGGAGTCCACCAGTGCCCGTTTTAAATGGACACAAAATTAAAGCAAATGTGATCATCTCTGACATTTTTTGTAGTTAATCCAACAGAAAGGTTACTGGTGATACTCTGGGACCTACTCATCATGCCTGCATTACAAAGAGAGGAGAAACTGGCACCAGTAGAACAAACAGCTTTTGTTTGCCTACAAGGACACTGCAGCAAGCTCTGCCATGGTCTATCCATTTTTTTATCCAAACATTTCCTGTGATGTCCAATGACTTTTACAGGTTTGGCTGAAGACTACAAAACTGCAACATGTCTGCTACTGACACCCAGCCAACCCAAACTAAAATTGAGCCAGGTCATGCCTGTGCTCCTTCTCAGCTGCAGAACAGGGATGTCCCCCCAAAAATAACAGACCAGATGAAAGTTTGACCTACACAACCCTCCAGGAAAATAAAAGCAGCTCACATATTCCTTGCACCTTTAGTATAGATAATTGTGAAAGAAAGAAACACCTGAAAACTAGGAAACAAGGATCTTCCCGATTATGTGGGCACAAAATGAGTGAATAGTTTATTGGTGAAAAGAAAGCAATCACCACACAACAGAACAACTGGCAGACCTCTGACTCCTGTGGAAACAAGCTACTCTGCTCTGCATCCAGCATTATCAGCAAATAATAATTTTATACTTCAGTAACAGTTATTAAGACTTCAGCTCACTTTAATGGCTCGACTCCTTTCGATCTCCTTTAGGGATTCGTCCACTGCCCTAACCCACTTCTTTCTGTTTGAGGATTCCTGGTGGATCATATCCCACAGTTCTTCCAAACCCTGCAATAAAAATCCTACTCTAAATCTCATTGAAAAGCGAATATTAAAAACAAATTTAAAAAAGGAAAAAAACAACAACTTAGGACTCCAGTGAGACATAAGAAGATGCTATACAGAGCAGGTACAAGTAACTGAAGCTGAGCCAATGCTCTGAGCTGCCTTACTTCAAAGGAGAACTCTTGCAGAGCCATGTCAGACGCAATCTTTTCAAACAGAAGTTTACTCTTTTCATCCGATTCCATCACTTTTAGCTGAAGGAATTCCTGAAGCTTCCAAACAGAGGCTTCCATCTCCTAAAACGGGAGGTCAGTGTGATCATTTGATTATTGGGCCCTGACTTTAGAAGAGCACTTTAGGCTCAGGATTAAAAGATCCTGCCTGACCCTGCCAATGCAGTCCAGCTCCTGCTGCATTTCAGTCACTGCCCCATCGTGACGCTTTTGCCGCCGCTCTGCCAGCTGCTTCCATGCATTGGTGCCTGTTTCCTCAGGAACTGCCAAGAGAGAAATGAGGATTCTATAGCCTGGAACTGCTGCTGCAGAACATGGGATGCATGAACAGTAAATCCCTAAATCTACACTATGACTGCTGCAGTTTTTGTGCAACATCTTTCCACAGGAAGTGCAATCTTAGCAAATGGAGGTTAAAAATACTAGGGTGTGTTTTAAAATTTAAAATTCTTTATTAACTTCTGATTTTTAGAAGGATAATAGCATGGAACTATCAACTAAGCTCAACTATCAACAAGGCACGATGTAAAAAAATTGTGTCATTTCAGGAATGAGGTCTGCTTACATCAGAACTGGAATTTATCATCTAAACATAACCTGTGATTGACTGGCAATTTCACAACTGGTTTTTTTTTCCATATTAGAAGACTCTTCATCTTCAAAATTACCTACAAATCAAAAATGTGCCAGGCCATTTCTGAGCTTCATTTTTGTCTGCAGGAGCAAGAGTGCCAATGTGGTTGTAACCACAGTGTGTATCCTACACCCCTCTACATCATTTAGTGATGAACTCTTAATGATGGGCTGGTTTCAGTGCACATCTGACCCCCCAGGATACAAGGTTGGGGATAAAATGACAAGAGGCAAACCCTCCAAGTGTTTCTTTATCTCTCATGGGGTATTTGTGTGGGGTTAATTTCTCCTACTGGTTTACTTTCAAACCAGCACAACTTTATACCTTGTTCAGCTAAAACCATTACATGTACCACATCTCCTACAGCTGCAAATTAAAATAGATGACATTAAGGGAAACCAGTTTTACCAACTACATCAGGTAAGCCTCTGACTTTCTCAGCTGAACTTGAATCTACATTTCCCCATGCCTTTGGAAAAGTTGTAGGTAGTCTGAAAGACAAAAAGAATAAAGCTTTGATTTGTACTAAATACACCAGAAGAGGGACTAACATAATAGAAAAGTTCACTTTAATTGGCAAAATGGAACATTAAAGTAAACATAAGTATCATTCTAACTTTAAGGAATATAATTAAAGGATCAACGTTGCTTCTTCTGAGATGAACTGAAGCCTGGGTAGATCCCAGCTTCAAATCTGTTATGATGGCATTAAAGCAATACATGCTAGATTTAGCACATGTAAACTACACAGACATATGTACCAGCTCAAAAAGGTAAAAAACCTATTATCTCTGAAGGAGACACTAGCAAGAAATGTGGAAATAGCCTTTATCTGCCCAGTGCTTTTCCCAACAGCCTGGGCACTGTGTTTCTCCTTGGGGTCAGTGAGCATCCATGCATCATGATTCAGCAGCCAGCTTAGGGTAAAAAAGGATGGATGAACTAACTTCGTTCTTGTTCACTGCATAATCTTACTGTATCATCATGTAAACCATTTACTTTAAAATGTAGCCTAAAAAAATATGTGTCAGACTGGGTGTATATCTAGATTGCTATGAGCAAAGACAACTTCTTTTTAAAAGGAAAGCCAAACAATATGCCTGCCACTGCAAATATTTGTCTGTTAGCCTGCACTTAACAGGCAGCAGTCCATTATACTAAATTTACATTTGGGAAGGAGACAGTCTATTACGAGTTGTTAGTGCTATGACCAAGAATTCAGGAGTTTCTAATTCCCAGTGCAAATGTGTCAATCTCATACCTTTAGTCATGAGCATCTAATTGGGGTTTTATGCTTCTGTTCCCTACCTGTCTGACTGTGGCTTTTTTGTGAAGTCACTGCTGGGTGTTTTTCCAGCACACTTCTGCTGATTACATGGTAATGGCATGGTATCAGCAAACATTTCCCAACACCTATTTAAAGTGTGCCTTTTACTCTTCTTGGAGGATCTTGTCTTCTTTCCTTCATCCAAAAGGTGTGCTAGGTGAGCCTCCAAAGAACCATCATCACAACAATTAGAATTCCTTCAAACCTACTGAATGGAGAACAGTGACAAAATAATTAATAAAAATAGTAGGGGAAAGACAGCAGAAAAGAAAGGTAAAATAATGAACCCTCCATGCTGCACACAGAACCATTTTCATCTAAGGCTATTTTCAAAACGAGAAAAAAAAAAAGATTCTTTTTTCCTCAGAGAGGAAAAGAGGAGTAACTGGAATGTGTTGCCTTGCTTACAGTTACCAGGCAAGTCAACAGCAGAGTGAGAAATGTCTGAATCTGGCTAGCTATGCCTCTGAATGTTTTGCTGCTGTGTTATGATTCTGCCTTCAGTTAATATAACCTGATACACAACAAAGAGATGGGAACACATGTAGATGCATTGGAGAGCATATGCTGGAGATAACACATTCATTTTCTACCAAAACAAACCAAAACCAGAAATGTTGAAAATGACCTGAGGGTCACTTCAACAGCCAGCAAACTGACTAACACAACCAACTCCATTGGCTTTTGCTCAATCCTTTGCTTTTTTTTACCTTGGCCTCGACAATCTGTTTGCAGCCCTCCTCTCTGCGAGCATGTCACACACGTCCTATTGGGAACACATGGCTCATCGCAGCTGACTGCCAGGCCTGCTTCCAGAAAAAACTGGCAACTACAAACTGGGAGCCAAGAGCAGATACAACATTTCAGCTGGAAAAGGGCCTTCCTTGAATCACAGAATGGTTTGGGTTGGAAGGGACCTTAAATCATTTTCTTCCAAGCTCCTGCCATGGCCAGGGACACCTTTCACTATCCCAGCTCGCTCCAAGCCCCTTCAAACCTGGCCTTGGACACCTCCAGGGATGAGGCAGCCACAGCTTCTCTAAGCAACCCGTGCCAGGGTCTCGGCACCCACACAGGGAAGAATTCCTTTCCAATATCCCATCTAAACCTGTTCTCCGGCAGTTTGAAGCCATTCCCCCTCGTCCTGACACTCCAGGCCCTTCCCCAAAGCCCCTCTCCAGCTCTCTTGGAGCCCCTGTAAGCACTGGAAGGGTCTCTGAGGTCTCCCTGGAGCAGAGCAGGGGATCTCCAGCCTCCTTCTAAGCACCTTCGTAACCCCCTTGAGACTCCTGACGGTGAAACTCCACGCCTACCGCTCGCCTTCCAGGACCTACGGGCGTCGCTCCGGGTGTCGCTCCCGGTTCCCCCCCGGGGACCCTCAGGCGGTGCCGCGCGCGCCGTTGCCGGACCAACGGGAGGGGGCGGGGCCGGCCCAGCAGCGCCCGGTCCAGCCCGCCCTGCTNTCACCCCGCCCGGCTCGGCCCGCCCGGCTTGGCTCACCCCGCCCTGCTCACCCCGCCCGGCTCAGCCCGCCCAGAGCTCCAGAGCCCGGCCACCGCAAACCGAGATTTGTGTTCGTCTCTGCAGAAGGCAGGCCAGGCTGCCCAAGTCCAGACCCTTCGGATCAGCACGGGAATGAGAACGCACCTGCACTTGGTGGGGAAACCTCTGAGGTCTCCCCTATACGTGGTCTCTCAGTGTCTAAGCGGTTCCCATTTCTGGAAAGCTGTTCCACCTTTTTTTTTGCCTTGAAGTTAAGAAATTCCATTGTTCTGGTCTGCAGGTAAGTGCGCAGAAACTGGAAAAAATATATTTTGTCTTGATTTCAGCCGGCTTCTTTCTTCAACTGCTTGCAAGACAGTCAATGGCGCTCTGTGCTGTGTCCTGCCACGCTACGTCCCTGCTCCCCACCTGCAGCTGTCCCAGCGCCCCAGGGATGCGGCCAGGGTCCCGCAGTGCGAGCTCGGTGCTGCTGAGTTGCAGAAGACTCTGACACGGGTTGGGCTCTCTGATTAGAAAGATCGAGACACGCTGTCCCGTCCCGTCCCGTCTCCGCCCGAAGGATGCAGGCGGCCCCTCCACAGACGTCTACGGGAGGCATCTCTGGCTGAGCCAGGAGACCCCCGGCATGCCCACGGGACCGCTTTCCTCACGGACGCCGCAGAGGACATTCCCCGTCCCGTTCCAGGCGTTTGCGCTGCGCGCGTCCCGGGACACACGGCCGGGAGCCTGTCGCCCTTCGGCTTCCCCGAGCAGCTCAAGGGTCGAGCGGTGCCGCTGGGTGATGCCTTCCAAACCAGCGGCACCGCTGTGCTGCCTGGAAGGGCGCGGGCACTCAGGACTGCCACCCCAACGCTGGGCAGCACTGTCCTGCCACCCCAGCGTTGGGCAGCGCTGTCCGGAGCCTCTGGGCAGCTGCAGTCCCCGAGCACAGCCCGGACGCGGCTGGACCCGCCCGGGGAGGCGGCACCGCCGCTGGGACACCGCGCTCCGCGCCGCTCGGCTGCGCTCGGTGTCACTCGGCGTCATTCGGCACCGCTCGGCTGGGCTCGGCACCGCTCGGCTGCGCTCGGGGTACCGACTTGAGTTGAGAAAACTAGGAGACCTCTTAGAGAAATAAAGAAGATAAACCTCATGCATCCCAGGAACTCGGTTATCTCATCAAAACTCACGCCTCCCAAGGAAACTGTCAGCTACAAATTAGGCTGGAGACTGGGGAGGCACCGGTGAGGGGGTGCTTGTCTTCAGTTTGAAGTTATCCAGGGGACCGAAGCGGCGCCGTGCTGGTGGAAGCGGACAGAGACCAGGGAAGGGGAATAGCTGAGTGAAGTGTAAATTACTTTCGGGGCTTAATGAGTATGTAAAAGTTTAAGTCCGCAGTAAAATGAATGGAGTGCGCCTCTGGCAATATTACCAAGCCCCTCAGCGCTGCGATATGCCTTTGTTCAACTAATAAGTGTTCAATATTTTATTGCTAAAAATTTCGCTCCTGAATTCATTTTTTTTTTTCCAGGGAAGATGTGCAACAAGTAAAGAGGGTGACCTAGAGGTGAAAAAAAGGCTTTCCCGGAGGGTGTTGTGTTGGAGCAATCAGCTCACCATTCTGCTGGTCATACACAGAGCTCACGGGCAAGTGCTTTTGGGAATTATCAGCTCACTCATGGAACTCGGGAGGTTTTTATTTCAGGGGACTGAGAACTGTGGAGAAGGTGGGCTGCTCATATTTAAGAGTAGTGTTTCAAACCAGGTGCTTGTAGGCTGTGTCCTGCTGAAGGGTTGTTCTGTGGAGCTCAAACTTGGTCTGAAATTTTATGATTTATTGCTGTCTCAGCCGCTGATAAAAAATCAGTAATGATAGTATTAATAGACAATAATCAAAAGGAGTGGCTCAGCATAATCTGGCTCCCTGAGCTAAATCAGGGGAGGTTTAGGCTGCATATCAGGAAAAGGTTTTTTCCCCACAGGGTGGTTGAGCACTGGAACAGGCTCCCCAGGAAAGTGGTCACAGGACCAAGCCTGTCTGAGTTCAAGAAGTATTTGGACAATGCTCAGGCCTGAAATAGGATTGTTGGGGTGTCATGTGCCCGGCTAGGAGTTGGAGTGAGTGATCCTGGTGGGTCCCTTCCAACTCAGCCTTTTCAATGATACCATGACAAACCTCCCCATGTTCAACTTAAGGCCATTCCCTCTTGTCTGCTACTTGTTATCTGAGAAGAATCCAATCAGCACCTGGCCACCCCTCCTGTCAGGGAGTTGTGCAGAGCCACAGGGTCTCCCCTCAGCCTCCATTTTTCCTGACTGAGTCCCTTTCCCAGCTCCCACAGCTGCTCCTGGTTCTCCAAACCCTTCCCAGGCTCTGTTCCCTTTTGTGGACCCACTCCACTCCCTCCATGTCTTTTTTGTCACGTGTGTCCCACAAATGACCTGAGGATTCCAGGTTTGGCCTCAGCAGTGCCCAGAACAGGGGGGCAGGCAGTGCCCTGGTCCTGCAGGCCACACTATGGCTGCTGAATTCCAGGCTGCCCTTGGTCATCCTGCATATCCTGGGCATGTGCTGGCTTAAGTTCAGCTGCTGTGGTGAATTCTCTCTCCTC
>VXAC01004786.1:9317-49327 GCA_013399225.1 Rhipidura dahli | reverse complement strand
CATGTTGGGGTTAACCCATGACATCTTTTTATGTTCTTATTTCAAGGATGCAGGGAAGTGAGTACTGGGTATAAAATGACATGAAGACAAATAGATCTTGTAAGTTTGAGCCCACACAAGCCTTAATGTGATGTTTGTTTTCCAAGTTCAAAGTCAGTGCAGGCGTTTGGAAGGTTCAGATCTGATCCTCAGCAGATAAGGCTCATATTTATTAATCTCATTAAGTAGTTTTGCATTTAGACAATGCTAAAAGAAGCATTTATTAATGTCTTCTTTTTATTTTTCACTGAGGCATTTGCTATGCTTGTATACACTGATAACATATTCTGTGCAATTTCTGTGTTAGGACATATTTTCCAGAACTGACACCAGCTTTTGTGGTGGTGTTTGTATGTAGGGTTACACCATAGATGTAGAGCAAAAAGCAGGCCTGGAGGGCCTAGGATAGGCCTCTTCCCTGGGCCCAGAGGTAACCATGGAAACACATCCAGGCCACCTGAGATGGGCTGGAACAGGGAATTATGGGTTTGTGCCTTCTTGACCAATTATGTGAGAAGATTGTGGTTTGTGACCTTAGAGGGTATTGCTTACTTATTACCATGATAGGTAACATCCACGTAATACCCCAGGTGACTGGGGGACACTCTGGGATTTATCCTTCCTGTTTGTATGAGGTGATATCCTGTTTGTGGGCTGGTATTTAGGGAATTGTCATTGTGCAATAAAGGTCTTTGCACTTCTCCATCTTGTGTGAAGTCCATGCCTCATCGTGAATACTGCATTTGTAGAATCCTAGGATCGTTTAGGTTGGAAAACGCCCTTAAGACCCTTGAGTCCAGCCATAGATGGTTGCAGTGAGGGTGATACTGAACCTGCCTGGCTTGTGAATGCAGCCATGTGGATGGGCTGCCTTTGCATTCATCCCTCTTTTCCGTGTTACTCCTTTCCTACCCAGGCTGTGTGAGCTCTGCCCTGGCATGGTGTGCTGCTGAGCTGCTTGGTCCCCCTGTGCTTTTGTTTAATGTGATCAATATTGCTGTGATAAATACACCGGGAAGGGAGAATGGAGAAAGTTCAGACCGACTCAGGAGTCTTACTCACGCTACGCTCCGCGCTCGTTGAGTCGATCGGATCAGTCAGGTCAAAGCTCTGTCCTCTCCCCTGAAGGAGCCTCCATGGGGCAGCTCAGCACCTCTGAACACAGAAGGCTTTTCTACACACAGAAGTGTTGGGACTACATTCTGTACAAATCCCTGTCACTGTCTTGGAACACCAGTTAATAAGGGCATGGCAACGAGTGTGTTACTAATGCCTGTCACTGCCTGCAGCCATCACTGCGGCGTGAGGGCTGGTGAGAAGCAGAAGAGAGGGTGATTCAAGAAACCAACACAATTCAATTGTCTGTTTCCCTTCTTATCTCATCTTTTCCTTTCTGATTTTCGTGACGGAGCCAGTGGACAGGCTCTAGCCCTTGCAGTTATGTTGGATTGTCTGTAACAACTTTTTTTTCTTATTTCTTTCATTTCTTTCTTACTTACAAATTGCTGCCATCATTAATCAGGAGCCACTGCTGAAAGGGCAGGACCTGTCCTGAGGGTGTCCTTTAAACTGGTTGATGGAACAGCTGGTCAGCTGAGTCGTAGAGCAAGGGCTTTGGGTTTGCTCTGCCACAGAATGAAGTATATTAACCATTGTAGTGCATTTTTTTAAAAGAAGCATGTTAAAGTCACTTTTTCTCCCAAGTCTCCCAGCTGGCAACATGAAATGTTATTTTACCATCAGGACAGCATTTCTTTTACTGTCATCCGATGCTGGGGGTTAGTCATGCTTTTCAGCTGCTTGGGTAGAAGAATACCTCCATGTATTTGGTTTATTGATTTTTGAAAAATACATGCTGTGAAATTAAATGAATAGTTAAATACTAAACTGTTAGGACGAAATGTCCCTTTAGTGTCTCTTAGATTAGAATTTATCAGGCAAAATGCTTCCAATTCTGAATTCAGCATACCACCACACAGACTAAACAGACAGTTATTTTTAAATGTTTTTTTTTCCTTTGCTAGTTGATCTAGTGTGGACAAAATCTATATTGACAGTCCTAAAGGCAGAAACTCCAGGAGGTGAATCTTTGATGACCATGGATGACCATTTGCAGACTTAGGAAATATGGTCAATTATTTTTACTGTTATTTTTTCTAAGTTTTTTACTGGGCCAGGGAGTACTGGGGTATATGGATTACTTTATTTCTGCAATCTATTTTAGTGTTAGTATCTTTGTCTTCCAATTTACGTGAACCTTTGTCTATCTCATGCATTTTCATCTTTAGTTCTTCACCCTCTTTCCAAACAAGAAACTTGTGAGTATTCTGCTTGGAAACTTACATTCCAGAGTTCTTTGCCACAAAAGTTGGTCTTAGAATATAAATTTTACACATTCAGGAAATACATTTTTCTCTTAATGCTGATTATTTCTTTTTCAACATTAGGAGCATCTGTAATTGTGAACTTTAAATAGGAGTACAAGTGTGGCCAGCTTGTACAGTGAGAAAATGTTTAATTTCCAATTAAGTAGTGGGGCAGCAATGCCTTGGGGGCAGAAGGCAAGAGGGGAGAGGAATTTGTCGGTGCTATTTGCTGACTGGGTGACTATTAGCAATAGGAAATACTGAAACTTAATTAGAGTTTCTGATCTGGAACAGAGTATTAGGTTTAATTATGTCTGGAAGTCTATTATTTTGCACTTTTTCTTTTAATTAAAATGCATGAATGTAAGTAGAAAGCTTTTAAGTTTTACAGTCTGGGAAGACCAAGAGATAACTACATTGTCTACATAGTGTTGTATTAAAAAAAAAAGTGAAACTTAACAAACCAGTGGTAAAAGCTGAGGAAGCTGGAATAAAGGTGAGCTTAAATATCTGACCTGTGAGAACTGAAATGAATTTTAATAGTGTACAAAGCTAGGCTTCTTGGCAGGACTCCAGCCAATATCTGTGTGATCCAATACGTAGCAATTCATCCTAATCCTGAGTTGTCACAGGGTCACCCCAAGCTGTTCATTGTCCTGTCTTTGATGTCAAACATAAACATTGAAGATCCAATATGGAGAACATATGGAATCATACAAACGTTATCCCTGAGGGTCCTGGGGAAATTCTCGTTGCTGTGTTGCACTGATGAGCTCCAGGGACCTATATGTATGGATGAAATTATTCCTCTTGGTAGAGTTTTACAGGATGATATCAGGTTTAGCAGTGTTATGGAGTTAGATGCTGTGTGAGATAAAGCAGATGATACAAAGCACACAAATTAAAAGTGAAAATGAAGAAAGAATATGGGGAAATGCACACTTAGATTGATGAAAGTGCTGTTAAGGTTACTCTAATTACTCTTGATAAGAAAATACAGTAATAAAGATAACCTACACTGCAGTGTGAACTTAGGTGACCAACTTCAGCATTCATTCTTATATTTTAATCGCTCCTGAAAGAAGTTTTCCACTCCAGCATGGCCGATGGTGGTGATAGATGCAGGCTATTTCAGCAATTCTCCCTGTTTTAACAGCTCTACTCACTCATCTGTGGCGCTCAGACCACTGGGATAGATCTCCCCGGGATTTGTTTTGTATCTCAGCAGATTTTCCCTCTCAAGTGATGCTTTTGTTTTATGTTGTGAGAGATCATGTTTATTCCTCCTTGGAGTCTGGATGAAAATGGCACAAATCCAGTAACTCCTCACACAAACCAAGTTCAGCTTGTTCTCTTTTTCTGTTTCTGACCTTCAGGTGGTAAAAAGTCTATGTTAGGACAGATCAGGATTGCATGTAGGTGCAGTCATACATCTTCAGAAAAAAACCAAAACCAGAGCATGAAGTGCTCAGAGAATGAGGTGGCATTTAAGCATTTTAGCTACATTGATATAGCTGGTGGAGTTGGGTAGGAAACTGAAATGTGGAGGAGGAGAGCAAATACCAGCTGTCAGGAGGTAATGAGGAATGGCTGATGTGCCTGTAGGTTTGTGAGGGGCTTTCTTCAGTTGTGGGAAACACATGGTAGAGAGCCATGCACTGCTGGGGGAAACGGATAAGCCCTAACACCATGGTGTACTTCAGAGATCTCTGTGCTGCTTCTGAATCTCTGCACTATTATTTTCATACTGGCCCTCTCCCTGGGGTTATGAGATGCCATTCTTAATTGCAAGTATATAAGAGTAGTTCCATGTACTCCACAGAGACAATATGCTGATAAAACTTGTGTTGGATTAAAATTCTGTGTGTTACAGGGACATGTGGGAAGAGAATAAAGGCTAGAGAACAACAATAACATTCTCCTGGGAGTGTGGAAGTAAATTAGTAGTTTCATTATGTTCAGGGTCTCTCTTTGGGTTTGGCTTGGACAGCAGCAGTCTGTGCATCTCTGGAGAGCAGGACAGGCACATGGAAACAAAAGGTGATTGTTTGGAAGTGCAGGTATTGTTTTGTAGATGACTGCTGAAAAATAAGTAGAGCCACTATTTAAAATTTTAGTGATAGTAACATAAACTGTAACTTTAGGATCTTATTGCTTCCTGTGTTGTCTTGGTTTAAATTGCAGTTGAATATCACAGTACGGCAAATAGCAGTCCAGGAGTGTGTGGGGAAAAAAGGTCAGAAACTCAGCTGAATTTATGGCAGTTACATATTTATAAAGTGCAGTGGTTTCTACATCCTCCTGTTGCAGCAATCACCTGAAGAGTAAGGTCTTGAGGATCACCGAAATCGGACCTAGGATAAGTTTTTTAATGAGAGGCTTGCAATTGTTGGAAGTTTCTTCATGGATCTGGGCTTTGTTTCAGATTCATTCTTGTCATCTTTAGCAGTGCGGAATGTCTGTGTCATATATACCAGCAGCTGTAAATGAGGAATAACTTATGCTTGGGATACGTAAAATAATTGTGTTTCATGCACAGAAATTGGTAGAAAAGCTTACACATGGTGGTGACAGCAGCACCTGCTGCAGTACAGAAGATGGTTTGTTTTTTTTTTAAAACTCGATCATTGTATCCTACAATAATTTAAATGGGTTACAGCAAGGTTAAAACTTTGTCCTTGATAATGTCCATAACTCAAAGCTTTCCTGTAATAGTATCATATTGCTGGAGAAATGATACCCATTTGTAGCATCTTGGGGTCTTGGACATGTTTACAGACTGTGCTCTATCTCTTTTTCATTTTAGAAAGTCACGTGAAGATTAAAAAGTACCTTATCTGAAGATGTTGTTAGTGAGTTAATTACTACAGTCAACATAAAAATAGATCCAGCCGGACTTGTAGTGCAGTAATGTTATCAATCTTTTGTTACTGTGGGGTTTTGTGTTGGGTTTTTTTCCCTCTTGATAAGGGGTGCTTCTCAGTCTGTTTATAGAATCATAGAATGGTTTGGGTTGGAAGGGACCTTCAAAAATTATCTATCTCCAAACCCTGCCATGGGCAGTGACACCTTTCACTAGACTAGGTTGCTCAGAGCTCTGTCCAGCCTGGCCTTGAACACTTCCAAGGATGAGGCATCCTCAGCTTCTCTGGGCAACTTATTCCAGTGCCTCACCATTCTCACAGTAAAAAATTTCTTCCTAATACCTGATCTTAATCCAAGCCATTTGCCCTTGTCCTGTCACACCATGGTCTTGTAAAAAGTCTCTCTCCATCTTTCTTGTAGGCTTCATTCAGATGCTGCAGACCACAGTTAGGTCATTCCTAAGCCTTTTCTTCTTTAGGCTGAACAATCCAATTCTCTCATCCTTTCCTCACAGGAGAGGTGCTGCACTNAGAGGTGCTGCATTACCTTGGTGGCCTCCTCTGGACTCACTCCAAGAGCTCCATGTCCTTCCTGTGCTGGGGCTGCAGAGCTGGATGCAGGTGGGAGCTCAGCAGAGCAGAGGGGTAGAATCCCCTCCCTCTCCTGCTGCCTGCGGTGCTTTGGATGCAGCCCAGGACACAGGTGGCTTTCTGGGCTGCAGTTGCACATTCCCAGCTCACGTCCAGCCTCTCACCCACCAGCACCCCCAAGTCATTCACAGCAGGGCTACTCTGGGTCTGTTCATCCTCAGCCTGGACTGACACCAAGGGCAAACCTGACCCAGGTGCAGAACCTGCACTTGGTCTGTTAAACCTCGTGAGATTCCCACAGGCCCACTTCTTGAGCTTTTCCAAGTCCCTCTGGATGGCATGCCATCCCTCAGGTGTATCTGTGCACCCTCAGCTTGTTGACGACTGCAAACTTGCTGAGGGTGCACTTGATCCCTTCATCTGTGTCTTTAATGAAGATATTAAATTACACTGGTCCCGATATGGGCCCCTCAGGGACACCACTTGTCCCTGATGGCTGTAGGGACTCTGAGCCATTGACCACAACCTTCTGGATGTTACTGTCCAACCACTTTTTTATCCATCTGACAGTCCATCCATCAAATCCATCTCTCTCCAGTTTAGGATGTTCTGTCAAAGGCTTTATAGAAGTCCAGAAAAATGGCATCTGTAGCCCTTCTCTTGTGCGCTGATGTAGTCACCCCATAACAGAAGGCCACTGGGCTGGTCAGACAGAACAGGTGCTTGCTGAGTCTGTGCTGGCTGTCCCAAATCACCTCCCTGTCCCCCATGTGCCTTAGCACAGCTTCTAAGATCTGTTCCATGACCTTCCCAGCACAGAGGCGAGATGGACAGGTCAGTAGTTCCCAGGGTTTTCCTTCCTATCCTTTTTAAAGATGGGAACAAATGTTTCCCTTTTTTTCAGTCACCTGGGACTTAACCTGACTGCCATGACTTTGTAAATATCATGGACTGTGGCTTAGCAACTACATCAGCCAATTCTCTCAGTATTCTGGGGGGCATCTCATTGGGTCCCACAGTCCAGTCAGGTTCCTCAGGTGTTCCTGAACCTGATCTTTACTTAGAGTGGGAAGCACTTTGCTCCCCCAGTCCCCATCCTGCTGTCCATCCACTTGAAAGGTGTGGGAACAGACAGAACTAAACCGCTACAGGGTGCCATTGAAGAATGAGACAAAAAAGTTAAGAGTACATCACCCTTCTACTCATCTGGGACTTTGAATTTGAACAACCCCTTTTTTCTCCTGTTTTTGCAATACCTGTTTTGCTTAGTCACCCATTATCATGAGTTTATGTGTTAGTAGCTGTGTCTATTGTGGATTATAAATTCCAAATAATAGAAAATGTATTCAGTTTCCCTATTAAGAGAATTTTGCCTTGAAATTTACTTAGGTATTACTGCATGCTGATACACATGGATTGGAAAGATCAATTTTTGATCGACAGCAGCACTTCCTGTTGGTGGTGACTCTATATGCAATTGAAAAAGAGCGATAGACTTCTGTTGTCTATCGGCAGCATGATAGTAATGTTAAAAAGCAAGCTCTGTCGACAAATGATGCTGTAAGAATGAAACGTTGTATCCAATAGGCTCCCTCATTGTTGCAACTTCTTCTAAAATAAACAGAGAGCTTCCTTGGAAAAGCTTGAGTTACTTCTGGACTGAGGCAGGAACTTGCAACAGGAGTGTGTTGCCTTTGTTTGGTGGTATGTTTGTGGCTGCCTTGAATAACACCTTGGGAACCTGGCAGTGGAGAAACATGCATGCTCAGTATCTGCTGCTTATATTGAGGTAGCCTGGGTGGCTCCCAGCAGGTTTCATAGGCATCCTGACCTCTGACATTCTTTGCCCTGTGAACAGCTCTCTCTGGGTCAAGTTCTTTACTGCAGTTTTTGGAATGACCAGGAAGCAAAGTCTATTTGAGGTCTATGAAATTACTGAAGCAGTTTCTAAACGCACAGTCCTTCCTGGGAATGTTGATGCTCCTGTTCACCAGAATGAAGAGTGCTTATTTCAGCAATGTTAACTGGGCGAAAGTCACTGTGGGCCTCGTACAAGTTTTGGAATTCAGCAGAAGCCTTTGTGGTGAATTAGTCAGGATAGATCTGGGTCTGTTGCAAGGTGTTGCTACTCAATTAGAGGGTAGTACTGAGAACTCAGTGTGAAAGCTAGTGGGTAGCATGGTAGGTCACCATTCAAAATACCATCATTAACCTTACAATTTATGTATTAATGATGACTTATGGGGGGTTTGGGAGGACTTTCACCCTGAATTCTCCTCCAGGAAGAATTATATGATCTTGTGGACTAATGTAATCATCGACTTTAAATACTGCAATAGCCTAAGAACTCTTAGAAGCTGATTGCTGGGATTTTTTCTACAGAGCTGGGGCTCCTAATTTTGAAGTAACGTAGAAAGTGAGATGGGGTTGGTCTATTGCTTTAGGTGAGAGTGAGCTGCTACTGTGAACCAGCTCAGTGAAAGGTGAGGTACTTTTACTAGAAGCAAAGAAGTTTTAGTATTGTACAAAAATTCAAGTAAGATCTCATTGAAGATACTCTATGTAGTTCTGTCATGTCTGTTCCAGAAAGATGATTTAAAAAGGGGAACATGTTAAGTGATGACTGTAAGGGTGTGTGCAAAAATGCAGAATCTATCTGATAAAAATGGATTAAAGAGAGTTGCTTTTTTTAGCATAACAGTATGAAGCTTATGAAGAGTTGTTTGTACCATGTACAAATCAGTGAGAGATAACATCAAAGGAGAAGAAGAAAAGTGTAAAGGGCACTGTAGATACAAGAGCAAATGATACACAATTTTTAAGAATAAAGCAGCTTGAAAGTAAGAAGATTCCTGAGCATTCAAGGTGTAATAATGCCAGAATTTTTTAATGACTGATTCTATATACAGTTATTTAATTAGACAAATCTCAAAGGGGAAGAGTCTGGAGATGGCAAAGCGCAGAGATGGGCTGAAAGGATTTGGTGATTTCTTATGCTGCCAGTTGTAGCTGTAGCAGCACTTGTGAGCAAAACTTGACATGTTCTGCTTCACTGTGAGTTGTCTGTGTATGAGTGGAAGGAGGGGGTTCAGCATTAAGGGTCTCTGTGGTGTTAATGAAAGATGTTGATGTGTAAGGTCTTAGTGCTTTACTACATCTGTATGCCCCTGGAAGGGGAGTGGGACATCGTCTGCGTGAGGGGTGATACATGCTGACATCTGGCACCAGGCAGCTTCTCACAGGCCCTGCCACATCCTCTGGCACCATGGAGGAACAAAAGCAGCTGTGGTGATGTCCTGGCATCCTCGCCTGGTGGCAGGAGCTGGGGTGGTTTGGGCATGGAATAATCTGTCCCTGTTGACAGGCACTGTGACTGGATCCATCTGTGACTGGATCTGCCCTTGCACAAACTAGTTCTCTCTGATTCCGTGGCATGTCCTGTTTTCTTCTTCATGACAAATCAGGTGGTGAGGTGATTGATTGGCCAGACCAAGACAGTGCCAAATATCTGTCAGATCACGACCATGATTCCAAAACTGAGGGAAGAGTTTTCTGACACTGATAAGTTATGATGTATTTACTAGGTCAAGGTCTTTCACTAAAGAGGAGGTGCAAAAGAAGTGCTTTTTAGGTAAGCTGTTCTATTTCAAGGTGTTTAAAGACATAATAAAGACATGGTTTGCATTTCAATAAAAAGGATCAAAACCAGAAAATCTCTATGTGCGTTTAATACTTGGATTATTGAATAAGAAATACAACCTAGAAGTTAATGCACTGAATCAAAAATGAGAGTGAAACTATTAGGGGAAGCAGTAAATGAAGAGATAAGAACATCAATATCTTATTTCAGGCAGAAGCTAGAAATTTAGAGATATAGAGGTTTGGTTTCATGGCACAAATAGCTGTGTGGGTGAGGGAGCACAAGGACGTACATAACAGAGCTCTGGCTCTCTCCTCAGAATGTGCTCCTTGTGTTAACTTAGATGTGGTCAGTGTGATGGTAGTTGTGGTTTGAGATGCTAATTTATTATGCTGCTACCATTTGTGTGTCTGTGGTGCAGGATAGGCATATAGATCTCAGTATCCAGGCAGATAAATAAAAAATCAAGGAAAAAAATACAAGAAAATGCTTATTGTATTATTTCATTGAAAAAAAGCTCTGAGTGAGAAAAGCCTCACTTATCTACTGCTAAAGTCCAGCTTTTATACATAGCATCACATGCAACAGCCTTGAAAGAGAGAAACGAGGGCAGGTGGCCTGTCTGAGAAGAGCTTAAAAACTCAACCAAACTAACCCCCTACACCCTTCCTGTTTGTACCTGAAATACCAATGTATTGATTGAATTGATGCTTCCCAATGGGTATGTTTATTTTGAACTACATAAAGAGAATCCTAAACCAGCATCAAAGTCAGTGACCTGACCTTAATGAGGAAAAATTAAATTCGTGTGAAAAACGTTCTGATCTCACCAGTACATATGTAAATGTTTAGAAATCTATACAGCTTAAGCCAGAGCAGTAAATAAAGATGAGCACTGCAGTCAGATCTTGTATCATTTAAGCATCTGGTCTACTACAGTCAGTGCCAAATTTAGTTCATGTAAAATAGATGTAAATGAATATCTGTTGCAAAAGAGACTATAAAGTGAATATGTGCTAAGTGGAATGTTGCTGCAGAGTGACTAGAAAAGAGATTTCAGAATTGTTGTGCAGAAATTCTAAAAGCCAACAGGATTTTCTGCAGCTGCAGTTGGGTTAACAAAAAGGATTTCATCATCTTTTGAGGAAAAAATGTAGTCAATTTTCAGAAAAATGCATTTTTGCTATTTAAGAGACTGAATAAGCCATATCTATTAGTGTAATTCCAGTCACCCTTCTAAATACACAGTTTCTCTTCCAGAGATAAGAGCATGCAAACAACAGTATCTATCTTAAAGAAAGATCTTACTTTCTGCCCCACACAATGTCATGGCAGCTTCAGCACAGACCTGGGCAGAAGGGATACGAGCGCTTGAGTGCGTAGTGCTCTCCAGCAGATGGGCAGGCAAGCAGCAGTAAAAGCAGGGCTGAGGCAGGAGTGACAGGGAATTGGCCCGTACCTGCAAGNGACCTGACCCGACCCGACCCGACCCGACCCGACACTCTCTGGCTGTCTCCGACCCTCTCCGACCCTCTCCTCTCTGACCCCCTCTCCTCCCCAGCCCTCTGGAGTTGAGGAGGTGAAAAGCACCCTTTTTGCATTATTACTGCAAGTATTTTATGATAGGAGTACTTTCTGCAGGTTAACTGTGTTTCTGTTGTTGCAGCACTTAAAAGTTCAGCAGTTTGTAATATTAATCCTTGGAGTCTTCCTCTTGTGTCTGGGCAATAGGCTCGTTGGAAGTTGTGGGAAGCAGCACATCCTGGGGATTACCTACACAGTGATAGCTTCTTGTATTTCCACGTGTCATCTTCTCAAGAGATTGTAGCCTAGCCAAGATGAGACAAACCATGAACACAAAATGTAAAAGTTTTCCGACACCTGTTCATTAAGGGCACCTTTCAAAAAATAATAGACACTTAGTGATTATTCCCCCCTTTATTCCAGTTATGTTCCATGACAGTAAGATGGAGATTTATATCCATTTGACTGACTGTTCTTCTGTGCAATTTCACTACCACTTTGGTAAAGAAAATATATCTCCCTGAGAGACTTCAGAGAAGCAGATGAGAAGGACCCTTGGAAAAAAAATCAATTTTTGAAGCTGCTTTTTAATAACCTTATTGATAATCTCTGTCAATACTTCTGCTGGGGAGATGATGCTTGTCCTGGGTATTTTGGTCATGGAGAGGAACTGAGGCATTTCATCAGTGCTCTGGTTACTTCCCAGTGACTCCTCTCATTTTCAGAGCAGCTGGCAACCTCCATGGAAACACCAATAAGATGATGTGCACTAAACTTGTTGAAACTTCTTTAGTTAAGGAATGTCTCGGAGATGACCTTTCAGCCTCTCTTCAGCTCCTATCTCTTCCAGGACTGGGATCACTGCTGCTGCCAGGCTTTTAGTTCATTCTTCTGCTGACAGCATGATTGACTTGTTTGGGCAGCAGCTGTGTCCTGGAAGAACGGAAATTTTTCTTTAAATGAGGAGAGTCCCTATTAGAAAGCCTTAACTGTTGAAGTAAGGTCAGAGTGGAAGTAACAGAAGAGGTTCTGAGTACAGATAGACGAGATTGGTTAGAACGAGCTGAGCTGTAGGTTATGACTACTTTCCTACTTTTAAAAGTTTATAGCAGCCTACCAACCTATGTCCATAGCGCTTTGCTTTACTCTCATTGAGCATTTTGTTCAGTTTCATTGAAGTTCATCTTGCTGTGACAGTTGGGGGTTCTTGTTTTTTTCAGTGTGTTAGTTAGTGTTAAGAATTTGCTGCTGTTTAATTCTTCAGTTTAGTTCTTCTGAGGTTTATGTCTTGCCATGCTAAAACAACCCCATAGCAGTTAAAGGTATCATGCTATGTCCTCTTCTTCATGTGACTTCATGTGCAAGGTGGCCCCTGGTTACCGGCAGGTGTGTAATATGTGCTGTGGCAGCCAGGGCTGGTCTATATGTGACCTTAGAAGTCCTTAACAAGAAGGATTCTGTACAAGTCTTGTTTTCTTACTTGTAATACTTGTAATGGCTCAAGATTTTTTTTTTCCTCAATTCTTCTTGGAGAGAATAGGCTGGATTGTAGATTACTGTAGATAATATTTAGCCTTTCTCCTTTCAACTTAAACATTCTGGTGTTCATGTCTCAATTCTGACTTCTGTTAGACGTTAAATGTTGTCCATCAAAGGATACGTGTACTTGTCAAAGCTTCAGCAGACTGTGGGCAAGAGCTGTGATGCATATTAGAAATATATGATGGTAGTTTTATGGCAGAACTGTACCACTCAAACTGCCACCCCTTACATCTGTGGCCATCATTAAATGTGCAAAAGGCCAAGCTGTAACTAAACAGTGCTGTAACTGTGTTGGGAATGTGCCAGTGGCATAAATGGGGCAGACAACAGCATGTAATAGCCTTCTGGAGTTAAAAGCATTATGCCTTGGACTGATCTGCCAACTCAGATGCTTATTTGGGAGAGCAGTCATTGGGGTTTCAGTCATTGCAGCTGATGCGCTTTATTTTCTCCAGACCTGCAGAATGTTCTTTTTCAGTTCCTTGCAGTGCTTTTGCACTGATGGTTCATGGAGTTCATGTACATGTGACATTTCTGCTACGGAATACCTTGAAGAGCTGTAATCATTAATGAATGATCAATTTGTGTTAGAAGTAGCGGGACAGTATCTTTACTCTTAGTTTTACGTGAGAAGTCCTGTCACAATCTGTGCAGTTAAGAATTCTAATTCTTAAACTGAATCAGGACCATAGGTTTATAGTTGTTAATATTACCTTTTAGTCATCAGAATCTGTTTCCAGACTCTTATGTGCATCTTACGTGTAATGACACAGTGACTTTGGTGCCTTTTCCAATGATAACAACTTTTTCTTTTCATTTCTGTACAGTTTTAGGTGTTGCAAGCTAGTTCTTCCCTTTATGGGATTCTTCTGCCTTTTGAAGTCAGCAGGCACTTCTCCTTTGTTTTTTAAAATTAATGTATTAAAAGATGTGGCCAGGATTCCTATGCAGCCCTTTTCCCCTTCTTCTGGTGATTGGTTGCCAATGAGATTTACATCATCTAGGGGTGCTGTCATTTTTCCATGTGTTTTATCAATTTCTCACTTCTTCCACACTTCCACACATCCCAACTGTTTTATTTCATTTACTTTTCTTCTTCCTCTGCTCCTTTTTACTTTCTTTGTATTACTTCCTGGAACTTCTGGCAGAGGAAGGTACAGTGCATCTGCCCCTTCTCTCACATGGAGTCTGAGCAAAGCTCCAAGTTTCCTGCTGGTGACTGTCCCTCCTCTTGAAGCCCAGCTGGCAGTCCTTCATTCTGGCATCCTTCAGAAGAGCTGTTTTCCAGAGTCCCCTTGGCTAGTTGTCTAGGCTGCTCTTTCCTCTCTCATCTCATTTAGCTTGTGCTTACCAAGCAGTACTCTCTTCAACCCACCCATTGCCACACCTTCCAGCGATGATGGACCCTTTTCAGCAACAGAGGAGAAAAGGGGAATCAGTACCTTGCTGCCAGCCAAGGACTTCCACAATCCATTTATATAGATGAGAATCCTTCTAATGAGGATTGATTTCGTTGATTTCATTTAGATGTGTTCTTGCTTTTGTGTGCAGTAGCTCCCTATCTGCAAGATAAGCTAGCAGATTTTGTATTTGAGATAAAGGCTTGGATTGAATTTGCAGCTCACATGTTCTTATGATATTATCATTACTTAGCTGCAGTTATGGTTTTAATATGAATTGGCAGCAGCTTTTACAGGCAGGCTGAAATTCATAGAAACCTAACTTAAAATGCACAGAATGGGAAAAACGCCTCTCTTGAAAGGCTCCTGCTGAGCTGATAACAGTCTACAGGAAGACATCTATTTAAACAGAAATAAAGAAATATCAGAAATAGCCTTAGGTTGTTCAGATCTTATTTTCAGCTTTATTAAGCTATTTTATGCTTTATTAATGCTGTGTTTAATTTTTCCAGCATTTCCAACCCCCTTAATTTAGTTTGCACCGCATTTGGATCAATTAGTACACTTGATGATAGACTATTTGCCTCTGCCTGTTTAAAACAAGTGAAACAACAGGATGGATTTTCAGTGTGTTAAAGAAACTGGAGTTTCTCCAAAGACTCTGATTATTCCAAATGGCAGATCTCAGAGGCTGGCCAAGTGGAAACAAGAGCTCCATGTTGGGTAGGTATCCTGTGGACTTATTTTCTCACCCCAGAGACTTCTCAAACCGATTCTTGTACTGACATCTTGGCTTCAGGATTTCTTCCCCCTCGATATGGATATTCTCATGAAGATTATACCTACAAGTCAATATTATTAGAAGTAGAGCCTCTATTCAGGAAAACAAAACAAACAAAAAAAAAGAAAATGAAAAACTCTCTTCAATACTGCAAGGATTTAGAGAGATTTCCTGATGCGATGGCAATGCTGTAGAAACCAGTTGAGATCACATTCAGCTTTCCTTTCATCACTAAGCATCTTTAAATTTTTTGTCTTGGAGACTAAAACACCCGGGGGCTAGGATAGTAGAGAAGGCAACCCCTCTGAGCCTGACCTGCATCATCTTACTCAGCACATAATCAAGATGCTAATAAGTTAAGGTTTATGCTTCATTGGATCTGTGTGCCCTCGTGTATGGCATGCTTTTTTTGTTGGTTTTTGTTGTTATTGGTGATGGTGGGTTGGTTTGGTGTTTGGGTGTTTTTTTGGGGTTTTTTTTTTTTTTTTTTTTTTGAGAAGTATTTGCTCTAATAAGGAAATGTAAAACATGAACTTCATTGCAACACTCTTCCAATACAACTGGGCATGCTTAGTATTGTTTTAGGTCACATTATCAACTGTTACTGCCTTCTACTGAAAAGTATTGGCAGCATCAAGTTGTAGTTATTAATGTAAAGCAATGTTTGCTCCAGACTTATTTGGCACATACAAGTTACTGAAGCACCAAGATTCAACGTATGAATTTTATATGCTACGGAATAGATGAAGATGTTTCAGCTTGGAGAAGCTACCTCTATTTATCTTTGTGTTAAATTATCGGGGAGGCTGTTATGTTTTGTTATTTCCCTGTGCAGTTTTGCTTTTTCATGAGTGAATGGAATCATTCTGCCTCAATGTTTTGACTGTTTATTGTTCCCAGGGGATACCTTGTTTATTTGTCTTGCTCCTGGTCTGTCACAGCATTTGTAGTTTGACTCAGATTTCTTGCAAGTTTGCACATGGCAATTCTTGCAATCTCATTTGATTCACCAAACTTCATCCACAGCTCTGAGAAACATTCCCATGTCACTGAAGCATCTCTGTAGTGGCACAATAGAGGTAGATCTAAGTCACTGTAAAAGTCATACTGTGATGCTGGCTTTGTTGATTTATTCAACAATAACAAAATGCAACAGGTGAATGACCCAGGCTGAATTCCCTTGAGTATCTAACTGATACAGAAGTATCTTATTCCTTTATGTGTCTTTTGGAAACAACAAAAATCAATTCTTTCTTAAGTGTCTTCATTCAGCTTCTTAATGTCTCAAATGTGTATTTAAATACCCTGATACTGGTCAATTGAGTAAATGCGGTTGTGAACCCTGAAAAAGCTAAATCCCAGTATTATTTGTATCTGACACGCCACTGGAAGAAATGCACTGTCTTTATCTTGCTTTTGATGTTCTGCCAACCCCCTGGAGTTTGAGAATTACTGTGCTGGCTAATGTGCCATATAAAGCACAATTTAAAAGGTTTATTTTAGATGGGTGTAATAGTCTGTGGCAGTACACTACAGACAGGGCAGTCTGAGGAATCTTGCCCCGTTGCTGACACTAAGTATTTTGTGGTTAAATAGATGACTCCAGACCCTGTATTACCTTTCAGAAATACAAGCCTGCCAGGCTGTGCACTCCAGTGCAGCAGATTTTTCTCTGTACAGGTTTGGTGTTGCTGCCCATTACTTTCCTTAAGCCCATTTGGTGGCTGTACAATTACCAGATTTCTGGTCTGATAATAAAATGTCAGCTCCTGAAATGTTGACATGTCGGCTGCAGTGCACAAGAGTGATAGTAATTTTAACTAGAAGCTTATTTTCTGTCCAGTATATATTTTTATTTCAAGTTTTCTGTTTATACAGCAACAGGACATATTATTACGGTGCTACCCAGCAGCAGTAGTTTTGTTTGCTACTAATGGGAGATTATGTACACTGTAAGAGATTTATTTTCTTTTTGCTATGCACTATTATTCATAGTGTAGAACTGTCCTGGTTTGAAAGACAGGTGTCCATCAAGGAAGGCAGGAACCTCCCCTGAAATGGAAAATGCAATCCCCCTTCCCTCTGAATTATTATAAATTTGAAATGAAGGGGCTTTCAGGCAAAAAATGTGAGGAATAGGAATAACAGTCCTTTACTAATATACATATATATATAAAAAACAACACAAGCAGACACCAATAACTCTGGCAGTACCAGCAAACAGAACCCCACCCGCAGTGCCCCGGCCAGCAGGGCGGGTGCGATGGTTCCCCCGCGGCTGCAGGGGGCGCTCCGGAGCGAGCTCGGCCCTCACGCGGCAATGGCGGCTCGGGGTCCCGGGAAGAGATGGAACAAAGGCCTCACAAGCTGTCCTGGGCAGCTGGTCCCGGTGCCCGTCAGGAGCCTTGGGAGCAGCAGGCTGGAACAGCAGGGACGAGCACAAATCCTGGGTGCCAGATGAGTCTGGAGCTGCAGCAGGAAACCCGGGAGGTCTCGGCAGGCAGGGTGCGTGGAGCTACAGAGTAGCACAGGCTCAGAGCAGCAGCAAGGGCAGGGTGGCCACAGCCCAACTCCCAGCAGGAAAGAGCAGGCTTGGGAATCCCAGGGCTTCTCCCGCAGAAGGAAAGACAGCCAGAAGAGCAGAGGCTCAGCGCTGAGTTCTCCTCACCACTGCAGCAAACGTCTCTCCCCGTGCAAAACGCTGAGTGCCCAGCCTGCCGAGCTGTGCCCCTACCCCCCAGGTGCCAGAGAGTAGTCTCCTTGGCCTTCCCCTTTGTTCTCTTAAGCACCCAACTATCAGTTCTACAGCAACACACACACAGAAAAAATTCCTCAAGGGAAAAGAAAAGAACAGAAAAGGAAAATTTTCAAACCCCAACACCTAGTAATTTTACTGAGAGACTCTTTTGGGAAAAAAAATAAGAGAGCAGTGACATAGCAGTAGTGTGCATAAAATTTCACAGAGCTCTTCAGAGACCATCGTTTACCCACAATTTGACTTGTTTTGTCACTGTACCTTACAAATGACCACTTGAGTGCTGTTGAGTGAAACCATATACTTTTTTTTAAAATTCAAATCTTATTTAACTCAAAAAGTGCCTTTAAACAGAACTTACTTCTGTACATATCCCATTTGTGTGGGAACACTTTAAGACTTCAGGACTTTTCACTGGAATGGAGAGGAAGATATTTAAGAAGTTCCTTTAGTCTGCTGGAATTTGTATTAGTGAAGCAATACATTACTTTAGTACTTATGCTGCTTTGTTTTTATTTTCTACTTGGTATTGTTAGGCATATTTTCAACTTCACACTTGTGTAATTGGAAATAGAATCACAGAATTGACAGGACTGAGAGGGACTATAGAGGGTCATCTGGTCCAACCTCTCTGCTCAAGCAGGGTCATCCCTGAGCACATGACACAGGATTGCATCCCAGTGGTTCTTGATATTCTCCAGTGAGGGAGACTCCACAACAGTTTGAGCAATCTGTTCTGACATATGGTCATCCCCATAGTAAAGAAGTTCTTTTAATATTCAGGTGGAACTTCCCATGCATCAGATCCTGCCCATTGCCTCTCATCTCATTGCCTGGCATCGCTGAGCAGATGGAGCCTGCTCCATCCTCTGACACCTCCCTGCAGATTCTGGCAGACATTGACAGGTTCCCCTCTCAGTTGTCTTTTCTCGGGGCTGAACAGGCCCAGCTCCCTCAGCCCTTCCTCCTAAGAGAGATGCTCCACCCCTTCCTTCATCATCTTCATTACTGTCCACTGGACCCACTCCAGGAGCTCTGTGTCTGTCCTGTGCTGAGGAGCCCGGAGCTGGACACAGAACTCCAGATGTGCCTCCCCAGGGCTGAGTAGAGGGGCAGAATTACCTTCCTGAGCTGCTGGCAGTGCTCTTCTAATGCACCCCAGGATACCACTGGCCTTCTTGGCCACAGGGCACTGCTGGCTCATGGACAGCTCGTTGTCCATCAGGATCCTCAGGTCCTTATCCACAGAACTGCTCCAGTAGGTCAGATGAATATCTTTGAAATAAAATCTGTCTTCAAAATGACCAAAATTGTTGTATCTGATGTATGTATCGCCACACTACACCTGCATATATCTCATTCTTGGCTTGAATAATATGCTGTGGTGTTAAACAAACTGCCATGTAGAATTACACTTAGCGTAAGCTCATTTCCAGTAAGGCACGTGAAGACTAGGTACTGCATGAGAAAATATACTGCAGTGTATTGTGTTTCTGATTATTTTATTGAATCATGACATGACATTGCTTTATTTCTTACATCTGATGAATGACATTTTCACATGAACAAGAGTATCAAAATAATGTGCCACTGCATTGCAAAGTACATTCTAATTTACCATAGTTTATACTTGATAGATAAAATAAACATGGCCTGGAACAGTTTCTTTTCTAGTCCAGATCCTGGTTGCTCATGGTGCTGAAATATTTCAGATGCCTTTGCATCAACACTTCAATCTAGTAATTTTAATTTTATCTTCAGGTATCTGTAGCTTTCTGTTTATGCTTGAACCTGAGTATTTCAGTAAAGTTAATTCTCACAGAAGTCACTTCTGTGATTTGTGACTTGTTTCAAAGAATGCACACTTCGCGGAGCTCATTTGCTTGTTCTTTTAAGAGGGTACTTGCAGATTCAAATAATACGTTTTTGGAAACTATTTTTAGAAGATTTGGTGAAACCCCTCACAGATCTAGTAAGCTGCATTGAAGGGCAGGACTGGGGGGATTCAATTTGTGTGTTATAAAGTTAGGCACTCAGCATCTGCCAGAGATGCTGTTACCAGACTGCAGAAAGTCTCAGTATGAGGGTATTGAGAACAGAAACTGGTTTTCAGAAACACCTCACTCTCCTTTGTCAAAGCCAGTCACAGCAGGCAACTGGAAAAAGCTGACAATCAAATTAATCTTACCTTGTTTTATATCACAACTTACATAAGGGAGAATTTCCACAAATCAGGTCATATAACTGTCCCTTTGTCTTCTTCCAGATCACTTCTTGGGCCTTATTGTTTGTAGGATGTCTCCAGGATCTGTAAGGGGTACGACTGCTGTATGGCTCTGGTGGGTCACCACAGTAATTCTTCTGAACTGTGAAACATATGCACATGGTTTTCCCTGAATTAATTAGGAAATATTACAATTATGTTTCTCCAGCCTAAGATTTTTCAGCGCAGAGCAAAATCTAATTTTTCTGACAAGACATGATTAAATGGGATGTTTAATCTTGTTTTGGGAAGGGGGCTAACCTCTGACAAGCCAAAGGCTAAACTTAATTTTGTAAAAAAAATCTTGATATTGTACTTTTAAAAAACTTCCTGTTTATCATAGTAATTTCTTAGGTATAAACAGACATGTAATTCTTATGCACTTTAGAATGCATGGCTGGGACACTTCCTGTGCATAATCACAAAAGCTATGTTAGGATATATATGGCATGCTTGTGATCAAATCTCTTAAGAGCAGTCAAAATTAAATTTGTTGTTATTCAGGGAAGCAGGATGTTAGGAGCAAATAGGAGTGTGTGCCACAACAACAAAGATAAATGCCATAGCTTCACTAGTTCCCCACACAGTGTTTATGGATATGAAGCAGTTTAGTCATGATATGAGGTAACTGATAATCTGTTAAGAGAAATGCATTTTATGCACCATAAAATTAAATGTTGCATTGCCAAGAAATATAGGAAGTACTCCTGTAGTCTGCTTTTGCAAACTAAACATTGTAACATGGTATCCTAAAAAAGTGGAACTGGAAATCTGTTTTGAAATCATATTCCATTAGGAACGCACACTGTACTTTATGGAAGGTTTACAGTTGTCTTTTATGGTGCCTTATTTTTTCTCCACTGAGACTAAACTGTGTACCGTTAGCAGACTAATGCATAAGGAAGATATTTCAAATTTATGTTGAACTATATCATTCTAAATGAATCCAAAGTACTAAAAAAATCTGTGCAACATCTGTCCCCTGGTGCTCCTGAAGCGCTGTTACCAGTTTGGAAGGCAAACAAACACTATCTGGAGTGTGTTGCATGTGCTGGGAAAGAAAATTTTGGCCAGACACTCCAAGCTTTGAGTATTGTGCTTCTGGAAAGTTCCAGCACCTCTGATAGAATCATAAAATCGTTAAGGTTGGAAAAGATCTACAAGATCCTTGAGTCCAGCTGTTAACCCAGCACTGACCATACCACCACTAAACCGTGTCCCCAGGTGCCACATCCAAGTGTCTTTAAATCCCTCCAGGGATGGCAACTGCACCGCTGCCCTGGGCAGCCTGTTGTGATGCTTGACAACCCTTTCCATTAAGAAGTTTTTCCCAGTATATCCAATCCAAAGGCACCCTCAAAGTAGTTGTGGGGATTTCTCATAACTTTAGTTTTGTGAAGTACAAGACGTTGTGCTGGAGCCTGTATGGCAAAACAGAGAGTGGACTGAGGCAGAATCATTGAAGTCAGATTGGTGACCAAGGTGTCACTGCTCTGTAAAATCAACCAAGGATCTGTGTGTCATTTTCCTTTTGGTTTGCCATTCCCCGACATGTTACTGCTTAGTTCTCTACAGATAATACAAACAAAGACAGGAAATAGGTGGTAAAATCAAGTCAACATTATGCATGTTTTCTAGATATCAGCTGAAATATTTGCATGATTGCATGTGTATCAAAGACAAAAGTCAGTAGTATGGTCTTGTAAGCAGTGACAGTGATGTACTCCTCAGGGTCTTGTAGCTCCAAGAATTTGGGGAGTAAATTTTTAGGCACTGTGTAAATTGGTATAGATTACTAATTGACGCTAGCAGAGAGGATGGCCCCTTGGGTTTCTGAAATGCTCTTGGCTCATTTGAAGATTATACACATGAAGATTATATTTGCTTTTCTGCTCTTACATGTTAAATGTGTTCTTTATTAAATTATATTTCGGTAGTTAACTCTGTTCTGTAGAAGTGCCTGGCAGGTTCAGGCTCTTAATGCATCTTCCTCACTGGGGGGTTGTAAGGCTTAACTGTTCATAATGTATAAAAGCTTGACATGAAAGGATTTATTTAAAAGCAACATATTATGATGATTATAAAGCTGATGGTGATGTGTGTAACACCTGCTGTCACACCAGCCTGAGAAAAAGCAATCTCTGCTCTTTGACTGAAATTTCTCCGGAGCGGTGAGAACAATATCACTTTCCAGGGCTTCTTTTTTCCCCTCTTGAAAAATCTGGTGTCTCTTTGAGAAGGCAAAATATTGATTTATTCTCTTTTCTAATGATTAAACCTAATTTGGTAAGATTATCTCAGGTAAATCCTGGTATTGAGGTCAAAATGTCTTTTGCCACTGGGAAAATTAAAATAATTGCTAAAAATATACTTTTTTATTTTTTGAGAAGAATCTGCTGTTGTGATAACACCACAATTTTAGCTACTGAAAAGGTTTATAATTGAAAGTGCAGATAAGAACTGAGATTAATTGTCTCTATTGAATAGTTACCTGTGTTCTCTTTTTGATCCATCAACTGCAAAAGTCAGAAGAGGTGGAGGAGTGCAACAGTTATCAAGACCTGCATAAGAGAATTCATTATTTAGTGTGGTGGTTTTTAGCACTGTGTTTGAATCTCTCTTCCTCTACCTCTCCAGCCCCTCTTCATTGTTTTCTTTGTTATTCTTTCTCTGCCTTATATGAACTTGAACTGAGACAGAATGCCCTGGGGCGTTGCTTATGGGATTCTGGGCTTTTCATCTCTTGATTGCCTTCTTGGCAGCATCTTTAAGTGAATTCAGACCGCTATCTGTTAGAGACTGCAAGGTAAGGTAGATTCTGTAAATTGAGATTAACTCCTAATTCTGTTCCTTAATGGGGAAATGTCTGTATCTAACATGGCATCTCTCATGATAAGGAGTGAGGGCTGGAGGGTATTGTGGGGGAGCTCTGAAAGTTTCACCTACTGAAGTCCTTCCTGTTGTGCAAGCAGAGGACTCTGATCTCTGGAACTGACAATTCCCATCCTTCTGGTGTTGGTCAGTAGACTGTAATCCTGTTTTGAAAAACAAAATTTTATTTTGAGCAGAGTGTCTTGGCAGAATGAGTGACATTTGAAAGGCAATGAAAAAGCCCATTAGAAAATGTTTTCAGAGACATCACTGTAGCTGTTACTTGCAGCATAAATGTAATACTAAGACATTGAGAGAGAACACCTGAATTTTAGTGTGCTTGTTTAAAAAGAAACAGCTCAAGGTCTCTTAACGTCTTTGTAAATTATTTGTAAATTACTTGTCTTTACACATGCCTGATCCAGACCTGAATGTCACATTGCCCTTTTATTTCCCATTTCCATCTAATTCCTCCCAGTAATATCACCTTCAGATAGTTAAATGCTATCAATAATTCCTTGATTTGCTATTGCATGTTTTGTGCAGCTATCAAAACAAGGGATTTTTTTCAGATTCAATTATGTTTGCAATAAGGTACGAGCAACCTTAAAAAAAAAAAAAACCTGCTGAATTTGAGACTTTAGAGGCTATTATTGCACACAAGCAACATCCTCACTTCCAGCCGTGACTGAAAATGCTTTCTTAAAGTTTCTCTACAATTTCAAAAGATAGTGTTTCTCATACAGAGAATTACCATAATATATGTTTTATTAACATTGTAGGCATTTTTATTACAGCTTATTGAACATGCTGGTGTTTTTCATAACACACAGTTATTTGCTTGTATAGATTTTTTGTTTAGAAATGTAAATCTCTCACACTGAGACAGAATGTTTCTCATCGGTAGCCAGGCCTGTGTTTTATTGGTGAGGATGCCTGTGAGTGCTACAGGGCAAGGCAGGAAGAGTGAATTAAAAGTGTATACCTGTTACATTAGGGGTAATCCAGCTATTCTGCTGAATGTGTCTACAGAGTGTGCTTGTATGGATTGAAACACTGGGATGAGAAATCTGTAATATGTGTGTTGCTGGAAAATTATTTTTATGTTGTCTGAATATTCCATATACTGAACTATGGCCAAGCAGAACTCGGATTGCATGTGCTGCTACTGAATTTAGTTTTCTTCAGTGAGTTCCATGGGATTTGAAGCAAGGTCCTTCTAAAGTTGTGACAATAGATCAAGCAAGAGAAAATGTTTCTGTTGTGCTTCTGGGACATGCTTCTTTATCCTTAGCTTAGTATTGATTAAGCATTACTGATTTCTAAAGAATCTGTGTTATGTTTGAAAATATTAATTCTTCTATACCCATTTGTTAAAACAAATAGGGAGTATAATAAGTACAGTTACATGATGGAAAGAAAAGCTGTAGTGGTACCATGTGTCATGTCATTTCTGAAAGTAATTTCAGTTTGGTTTTGCAGTTTAAACTGTTGACTTGAATTTTGAAAGATGATGTTGGGTTGGTTTGTGGAAGAAGTATTCTGCCCTATTTTGTTGTACTTATTATTAGGTTACTGGAGAGAGCTGCAGTTGGCTTAAAATAATGCACTAAAAATATTGAAGAGTCTGGCCTTGAGAAACAGAGCAGTAAAATGGCAACAAGAGTATTCATTTAGCACAGAGTTAGCTGGGGATGTGAGAGATGCTTTCAAAAGCATGATATATAACAGGACAAATTTTATTATATTGCTTTTGTCCCTTACTGCTTCTATTGATCTTTTTCAAATATTTTTAAAAATTGTCACATATCTGTCTTCAGAGCCACGAAATAAGGTTGACATTAATGAGAGTTTTGTATATGTCATTTTACCAAGGGAGCAGAAGGGACAGATTTTGTCTCTTCAATATGCTTTCAGAATTAATTTCATTAAATATAGCTTGTTTGTTCATTAGAAAAGATTTTCAGTGAAAATGTGTGAATCAGGGTAGATAACTTACATATTCAAAAAGTAAGCCCCGTTATTGGGGTAGTACAAAGGAAACTATTAGTATTTATCACTGTGATTCATTGTACTAATTTTTCAGAGTTTAGGTCTCATTTTTCAAAATAACTCAGCATTTCCAGCCAAAACACACTTGAGCCCACACTGAAAGCATCCAGATGAATGGCCTCCTGCTCGCCTACAAATGGCCACGGCATGATTATGTATCAGTCAAGCAAAACACCGAGCAACAAGAGAATTTAGCATCATGTAACAGTAAAGACAGGGCTCAGAGTTCAAAGCCCTCAGAGAGATATGCTCAGCCTTCCAGATTCACCTAAATCTTAATTTTGCAAGTGCTGTGTGACAGAGCACTGGGAGCTTGAAAAGATTCACTGCTATATCAGCTGAAATAGCCTACTGACAAAAATATTAGTTCACCACTTTGATAAATATTATGTCGCATGCAAATGTATACACAGGCACACAAACTAGCATACATGTGTATATGCCTATTACATTTGACACAGTTTCTTCCTGGTGTATTTTTTATTCTTTTTAATCCTGCTAGGGACTTGTCTATTTTGCTCTTTTTTCTGTCTTTCACTCCGTGTTGCTTGCTAAATTTGAAGGAGTTCCTTCATGCTTTTCTGAGTACTTTGAACCCTCATCTCTTAACCTAAATTCTGAGTTTACTGATCTTTATTCAGACTTAGCTCTCATACACTTACACATTTTGTAGTGCCAGGATTTGGAATTTTGACTACACTAGGCAGCAGTTAGGCTGATTACTTTTGCAAAGTATTTTTTGTGTGTGAAATTTCTAGAAAAATAGTTCAGGAATAATAACTTTACAATCAGTTGGTAGAAGACCTGAAATTTATCGGCTCTTCCTGAACTGAATAACCCTCCTACATAGCACGCATAAAATCAGAAGCATAGATTGGGTTAGAATTCCCAAATCACAAAAGTGGAAGCTGCCTAGCTGAGGGTTTGTCTTCCACTCTCAAATGTGTTTTTATCCTGACTGCCAGACTGGCCCACACTCCCCTTCTTTCTCCAGCATACTGGAAGAAAATTTTCCAGGACAGTTCTTTTGCCTGAAGTTCACTCCTGCCAGATTTGTCCTTCTCTGAGTCCAGCCAGCTGTAAAAGGACTGCAGTGGCATTTGACGGACTGTGCGTGAACTAAGTCTCATCCTGTGTCCAATGGATGTAGTTCACTGAACCAAAAAGGGTTTTGTACTTTTATGGATGATAGCGTCACACTTGAGTACAGAGGAAAAGAGCAGCGCCTCTACTGCTGCCTTTTTTCAGTTGTGTGCTTTCTCCTCACTTTCTCAGCTGTCCCCTAAACCCACCTGAGCAACTGGTATCATCTGATTATTCTGGTACTTGGCTCACATGGTTGGATTGTTACCAACTGCACCCCTGTGTGTACTTGTCTGAGTAAATCCAACCAGCTAATGAAATTGTGGTCCTTCCATCAATTATCAAATTCCTTGTATAGTTACACTAGTCCATCTCTCTTCCAAAGCTGCTTATTTTTGTTTACCCAGGCACTCTGTGCCTGACCCCTTCCTTGCCTTTCTGGAACATCTGTTTTTTTAAGTTCACAGGCATTCAGTATATCAAAAAATAATATATATGATTTATTTGGGAAGGTGGCCTTTGTATCTCTTCAGAGACAAGTAACATTCCTTTGAATTTGCAGGGTAATTATTTGTTCTTATTTATTTTTACTAAAATAATTTTATATATTCAAGTATAAATATTTTGTAATATCTACTGTTTTACACTTGAAAGTGAGAGGTATTTGCTCCCCTTGAGGGTTCCATGCTGCAGAATCTGCTTTCCTTAAGCAGCCCAGTGAGGAAGTGTACAGTGCTGCTTTACATAAACCAGAATAATGCAGCTTGTCCATGTCCAGGAGTGTGGTGCTTTCATGCTGCTCTTTGTGGAGCACTGCAGTGAGACTCCCCCACCCCTCCAACATCATCACAAAAATGACGTATCAGCAGACTTATATTTTTGGCTGTTTCTGTTCTCTACAGATTCATCATCAAAGAGGATGTGCATCAAAAATAAAATTCCTCCTCTGCAGAGAAATTATGTCTATTTAGAATAGTTCTTTATATAATAAAGGCTTTTATTTTGGAGGAGAAAATCTGTTGGCATCAGAGAGACCTGTTCACTTTGGCAGAAGCCTCCTGAAATCAATAGATTGTTTCTTTTACATACAGAATACTGAATAAGCCTCTAAACAACAGAAGTTTACTTGTGTAGACTTTACCCTAATGGCATCTTCACTTAATTTTCCTGATAAAACCTTTATGGTAAATTCAGTAACCACTCTCCTATTTATCAAGGCTCCAACCTGCAAGTAATTTCAGATGCGAGAACAACTTATGGGAATACATTAGCAGTATTTGATCCAGCCATGATTTGTCTTTCTTGTGTTAACTTTGAGTAGGAGGGAGTCTGCAATCAAGATTTATAACTGCTGGTTCTGTGGTACTGGTGATTCCATCACCCCCAAATCAGCTTCTGATTTTGGGGGGTCCAAATTACAGTGGAAGTCTGTATCCCAGAGTCCATATGACACATAACAAAGCATAAGCCTCAAAGCAACTAGCTTTGGGAGAGCATGGGCACTCCAGTTGGTTTCCTACTCAGTTGCTGAGCTGCTCCCTATTGGGTCCTCTTGTCCAAAAGGCAGTGGTACAGAAGGAATGTAGGGATTTTACTTAATTTTTTCTGCTAATGCTGTAAAGGAAAAATCTCATCATTGGAAAAGAATTAATTTTGAGAAAATGTGTTAAAAGATTCAGCCAGAGGCAGGGCTATTAGAGAAAAGAGTTCAAGTAAGTGAAATTTGGTAAAATTGCTAGCAACTGAAACTGTATATTGAAATGTAATTGAAACCTATTATTAGAGGTATTGAGCTTTTTTAGTATTCAGAGTAGTGCTATCAGTACTGCCTATAGTACTGTGAGCTCTTTTTTTTAGCAGTTAAGGACAGTAGCGTTTAGTCTGATTTTTTAACTGTGTTCTGAGATTTGTGGGTTTGATGTTCTATTTCCTGCAAGCCTACAGTGCAGGAATGAGATGGTTTGTTGAAGAACCATCTGGGAAACAGCAGGATAATTCTGGCACTCTTCCTTGGGGTTTTCTCCTCCTGCATAAAAATGTAAGAATGAACCACATCCCCCAAATCCACCAGAGCCTGAGTGACAAAGACAAGCACAGTTAGTCTGTATTGCGGAGGATCTTCCAGCATCTACAAAAATTGAAAAGGAGAATTGAATTCTTTATCCTGCAGGCATTGCTCAGCTTCTTCCTCAGCTTCATCGTCCAACATCTGTGTAACAAGCTGGTGCCTGGGTAACTCCTGCGTAACTCTGATACAGAGTCCTTTCTCACTGCAACCTGTAGTGCAGCTGTTCCTTAAGGTGTTCCTGAGCAAATATTTTGGTTTGGGGGTTTTTTTCCCCTGTAAGTTGCTAAGATGTGAGATATAAACATTTCAAATTACTTGACAAGTAAGTGCTAGCACATTTGAATACACTTTTAGGAGGAATAATTGTGGGAAGAAATAGAAAGACAGAGTTGTGGCCCAAGACAGGCATCCCAGCCTTTCTCCCAGATAGGAATGCCACTCATGGCTGTGCCTGTGGGTGTCAAGACCTGGCTGCTGCACTGACATAACACCTAAGTTCTAAGGGGAGCATCTTTTACATGACCAGCCCTGCCTCGTAATCCTTCCCTGCTAGAAATATTACAAGAGAACAGAAGAAAACACCACCTCACTCTAGTGACCTCCTGACAGGATTTATTGTAAGAAGCAGATACTTCAGGTTACTAAGTTGATGGTATCCATTATGGTGGCAAAGAAAGTGAATGAGAGCTCTGACTGAAGCCTTCTTACCTACCTATCCCTGTCTGCACTAATAACTTTCAGTGGACATGCATGATTGTTATAGACAATAAACATCATCTTGTTTCCCCTTTATGAATTCTTTCAAGAGCCCCATGTGTTTCTTTCCCAGTGTAATACGGAATATGTTAAGGATGAACTATTAACTTTTTTGCCAATATTTTTCTTTACATTTTCCTTTATATCTGCTCTGCCAAAATTCTGCTTCTTTTGATGTTGTGCAGAAATGTATTACTGCTTCACAAAAGTCTGTTTACTCACAATTTCAAACCAGAAAACATGTAAATGTAGAATTTAACTTACACCTTCTCTGAGAATGCTGAGACTAGATGTAAGTAAACATTCTTTCAAGAGCTCTGGAAGGAATCTTTTGAGTCTCATTGTGGTTTTTATATACTTAGAGTTGTATTTCTTACCAGTACTTTCAGCTTTCTGTGCAGTTGTACTTTCTTAAAAATATTTATATGCCAAAAAAAAAAAAAAAATTACTACTCTTAAACTATATTTCTCTTCTTCTCATTCAGAAATTGCCTGGTTTCAAAATAGATATATTTTAGAAGATTCCCATATGGAGTGTTTGCATTGATGAGGAGGAAGTGTGACTGTTGCTTTCTCCACACCACTGCCTTGCTTCAGGGGTGCTTATAACATTCTACTATGATCTTCTCTGAAGCACTTTAGCATTCTCCCCCATAAAACAGTATGGCATGCTATGAATTATATATTTACAGTACGGCAGACATGTCTGTCAGTTCAGTCACGAGATATGGTGATGTGCTTTTTTGCTTTTAAGTGATTTACAATTGCAAAAGTTTCTTTTTAATTCCTAGAACTCGATTCACTTTATTTTTCTTTTTGGGTATTGGAAAATAAATCTTAAACATTTCTTCTGTTATCTAGCACTTTAAGCCTTTTCATAGCATTTGTAACATTTCTTTGCCAACACTCCATCTGTGATTTTAGCTTGCAGGAAACACTTTGCTAATCTGTTATTAGCTTAGATGCAGAGAGCTGCTGTTTAAATATTAATTGTAACTTCTCTTGTAAGTGCTGTCAAACACACTCAGTCACTTGTGAACTTCAGCAAATATTGGGGGGAGGGAGAGTGTCAGGGGTAGGACCTGCTGTTAGCTGTAGCAAGGGTCCTACTCAAGTTACCAGTACAAGGTGGAGAGGTGTCCTGACGCTTGTTCTCTCCTCTGTTGACCTCAGTTCTGCAACTTGCACTCGCATAACAGAAATAAATAGAAAAGAGTAACTTTAAACAGTAAGCAAACTTCAGAGTGGACTTTCTGCCAAACTGGCTGTGAGCAAGAGGAGCATCACACAGTGCTCACAGAAAAATATGAGATCCATCAGCTGTTTGAAATCCTGGTTTTTGGTCACATAGCCTTCTAAAGTACTTCAGTATTGCTCCATCTGGAATCACATTCAGTAGAGGCATTATATTGGGGTTGAAACCTTCTCATATTTTTAGTCACGATCCTCACCCTACTTAATTTCTTAATTCCACAAAACATACTTTACACTTTAAAATAAAAAATTTAAAAGCAAAATATTATGTGTTTACAGACATTTCAGTGAAGTATTTGATAGAAGTGAGAAACACAGTATTTAACACCATCCAGCCTGCTTGTTTTCTGTGGATTACCAAGAGCGTTATAATTGTCATATGCGTATTTGATATAATTGAAAGATGATCAGCACCATGAAAATCATATGATGCATTTTTTCCTCTCTTCTTCTTCCAGATGGTAATAATCTTTTATTGGTGAGGTGATTTGCCTACGGTATAATGTGAGATTTTTCCTCTTGTCGTTTTAGTGAGTTACTTCTCTTGGTGTTTGCAGGCGGACCAAATTTTAATATGCTAAATTCTGTTAATTGCTTAGAATTTAGGTGCTTTTCTTATTATCCTACAAATACAAATTTTAAAAAATTAACTATTGCCCACATATTCCTTTTGTCTTGCAGCATTCTGTGAAGAAGGGTGCAGATATGGTGGAACTTGTGTAGCCCCTAACAAATGTCTCTGCCCTTCTGGATTCACTGGAAGTCATTGTGAGAAAGGTAAAGCTTTACTGAAAAACACCTTCTTTGGTAATGAGAAGTATGATATGTGGAAGAAGTAATTACTTTTCGTTCTTTCATTCTGCTTGATGTTTTCTCTCTATTGAAGATATGACTGTTCCATTTCTGCCTTTTCTGCACTGAAAATTCATCTTGTCTAAAACTTTCCACATTGAATTTTATCAGGGATGTATCTACTTTTGCTTCCAGTGTGCACTTTTAGTTAATTAGAAGGGACACTAAATGAAAAATATTTGCTCCACCAGTTTCCTGTGGTGCAAGCTCAAGGTTTCCTTCTGCTTTTCCTGAATTTGTTGTGCAAATTAGACCAGAATTTGGATGCTTGCTTTTCACTTCAGGTTATTGAATTATTAAGATTTGGTTTGTTTCTAAGTCACAGTTTTTATAGAATCACAGCCTATTCAAAGATGTCTAGCTAGTCATGATTAGATTCTGCCTGTTCCCAGATTTTTCTTTTTCAAGATTTCCTTCTGACAGCCTCATAGTTCCAACTTCCAATTTGTTTCACAAAGAGCTGGTTCCTTGTCTACCTTAAATGAGGAGAAAGGGATCTCACCAAACTTCATATAGAATTCCTATAATGTTCTTTATTTAGCAGACTTAGGATTTTATTTTGGTTTGTTTTTATTGAGGTTATATGTCACTTGACAAACTCAAGGATGAGGGTTTTTTTGCACTGCATGTTTGTTAATTAACTGTTTACACTTGTATTTACTTTTGGATATGAAGTGGATTGTTAATGCAGGTTGTGTGCTGTAGTATGGATGGGATTATAATTGGTGAATTTTTTTAGGAAGAAAAAAATGAAAACAGAGAAATAACTGCTACAGTTAAATTAGTGGAACCACTTGTAACCCAGAGATTATGCAGTAATTTGTGTGTTTATTAAAGTCACTTAAGCCCAGTTGTCAATAAATATTCTTTAAGTAGCTTCTGAAAACTGCTAAATACTTCTATGGATGTAGCCAAATTACTGTATACTAAAAGCCCGTGGTTTCTAGTTGTCAGCATTGTTGATGGTTATTTAAGAATGAACCAGGACATTAATATTTTTATCTCATCTAGAATAAATCTGAGTACTTTTTTTTTTTTTTTTTTTTTTGCTNTTTTTTTTTTTTTTTGGCTGTAGCCTTTGGGTTATTTCTTTTAAATAGAAAAACAACCTCCAAAGCCTTCTACCACTCAGCAGTAAGTACCGGCAGTACCGTGGGGAAGTAATGAGAGACATTCCTCCCTCAGAGCCCTACCTGCCACAGCTCTGCATTTGCTAATGCTTCCTGCTGGTTACCCCAGTGTAATTGGCTCATTCCTTTCTAAAACATCTGTTGCTCAGGGACATCGGTATGTTCAGAGGGATGCAGGATGCCAGAGATGTGTTCTGGGTACGTGACAGTATGGCAGTGCAAAACCAGCACCAGGGTTACCCCAAGGTGCTCTGCCTGCCCAAGGCTTCAGGCCAGATTTCAGCTCCTCTGCCTGTGATTCTTTCACCCAAGGATTTTAGAACACTATTTTTTCTTATAGCTGTAAAGGGACTTTCATATCTGGAGCACAGATTCTCTAAACTATTGAAGTGATGGTTTAAAATTGATAAATGGAGGACATAACCATTTTTGACTCGTAGGTTTTTCATGTCTTTTGTATTGTTTTGACCTACAATATGAGTTGGCACACCAACTAAAGGAAGCATGGCAGGTATGGTACTCTCATTATATCAAGCAATTTAGAGGTAGATGTCAGAAAGCGATAGCTTCTGTGAATAAAATCTATACAACTTGAACAAGAAGTCAGTTGTTTTTTTTTTTTGAAGATGTATAGAGTTTACTAGTATGCTACAAATCAAGATAATGATGCTAACTTTGAGGAATCTGACATACAAGCTAGTTTGAGAATGAACAGGGCTTTGTGTATAAGAATTTGTCACATTTTAGGTGTGTTGGAGGGTTTGAAAACTTCAAACAGATACATCTCATGTCAGATGCATATTTCGGTGGCTAAAGTCCACATCAGATCTGTGAGAACAGCTTCAGCTTTCTGAAGGGACATGTCCAGGCCAGACTAAATGTTCAGAGTAGAGAGGTGATGAACCACCTTTAAGTGGGGTTCCTTTTGCTTCACTGATTACCCCTAGAAGATGTAGTGCTCTCAGGAACAGGAGGTAGTTAGTAAAGGCTTTCTTCATTGTCTCACTGCAGTTTGCTGCAGTTTTTAAAGGACAGCTAAGTATTCTAACCCCATGTTTGTTTGTTCTCCTGTCATCTTTAATATCAGAAATAAGCACTTTGTTTTATTTAGTATATGGTGCCACTCCCTCAATCATTATGACACAGAGCTGAGACAATTAAATGATGGGGCAACACTTCAAATCACAGCCTAAATGTTCTTGGCAAAACCTTGTCTGGTGGAAGCTCATAGTGAAGTGAGGCGTATCAGCAGTAAAGTGATGTGTTTTGGTAATGTATTAAATTTGCCACAGTGCATTTGAAAATGTCCTTCAAACTGACAACACAGCAACTTCTTATACATTATTTGTGAGCTGAAAGGACTCATCACCAGCTAAAAACAGTATGACCCAAATTGGCTTCAATGCCATGTAAAGGGTAAAATGAGCCAGTAATTAGAAATGTTGAAAAGCAGGTGTGTTTACTTCTGAATATGAATCATATGTTACTCATCGTTTCTGACTGCCTGGTTGAAATTATGATATTAGCTTAATTAAAAATTCAGAGGTATTTGAGAAGGGTAGGATTTATACCAGTAATTTACTCAGGTGAAATTAAAATACACATTTAAGGCTTATGTACAGACACATAATTCAACATTCTGCTAAGAAGAATTACCTCTTGCCAGTTGCTTTGGCTGACATGAGAAATCATCATAACAGTTGTGGGGCTATCTTTCCTTTTGGAAGGTGAACTGCAAATTGATATTCACAGATACTGTCAAGTAATTCCTTTCTCCGACCATTCCTTATAATGCTGTTTCTTTAAGTATGTGCTTGATGCTTCTAACTGAATTTTTGTAGTATTTAGGATCTGATTCTATCTTCACATCACTTCTTTTTTGTTCATTTTGTGTTTTTCTGGCCAGGGATGAAATCTGTGATCTCCGTGATTAGAGCATTTGATCGTATTTAACACAGTTGGGATACCTTTCATGCTGGAAATTTTGGTGACATTGCTGTGTGATTCCAGCATGATGGCTGAGCTGGAGAAAGGCATCCTTAACTGTACATAACACTGTGGGCTTGAACCCCGGTGCATACTTGGCAGGGATCCCTGTTAAAGGCTTTTGAGAGATATTTTGGTGTGCAGAGAGGAATACAAATACAGTACTCTGTGAGAATTGCTGGCAGCATGAACTCAAGTGCCCCAATTTTCCATCCGTCTCATATTTTTGCAACCTTTAAAACAAAAAAATTCCAGATCATTCATTGAGCTGCTCTTTTCTGTCTGTGGATGAGCCACAGGTCAGTGGAGTTTTAATGCTGGTTTTGTGGACAGGTTCACAGTTTTTTTGTGTTTGTGGAGTGTTAGTCACTACTGCTACTGATGAAGTGGTGAGGATGAGATAGGACAGGACAATGTATGGTATCAAAGGTAGGAGTAAACAGATGACTGAATGCCTGGAAATTACAGGCATTCCTTGGAACACTTGCCTGCATGTGCTGGAGTCCTGTGTGTGGGTCTAAGAAATACATCTGAACAACTCTGGGATCTGCCCAGTGCTGGGAGTTATTTAGGGTGTCTGTCACTACAAATTATCATGTGGGGTGATGAGCAGGAAACAGCAGAAGGGTTTGAAGCAGTGGGTTCCCAGCTAGGGGCATGGAAAGGAAAAGTACAGTATTTTTCCAGGGGCTGCAGGAGGGCTTTTGGCAATGAGAGGGCATTGCCTCCAAAACAGATTCAAAACAAGTGCACCACAGCTTTTCTCCCCTGTCCTGTGACAGCTGCTGTCTGAAGTGGTCAGACAGCAATAAATGGGGAATGTGTTTCTGGTGGAATGGAAGGGCTTTGTGTGGGCTGGAGCTCCTGAAGGTGGATATTTCCGTGGTAGCAGTACATGTGTGTGTTTAATCTTTGTAAAGCACTGGAAAATATGCTGTCTCATCACATAGACTGATACAGAGGTGTCAAAGAATTACCTGCTGATGATAAACAGAAATAAGGGTAAGATATGGCAGCAAAACATCAGGATGTAATAATTACTAGGGTTATTTTTTCATGTTGTTTTGGGCTGTACCTGCAAAGAATTGTCTAATATTGAGGTGAGAGGTTATTTTTCAGTATGTATTATGGCTGAGAAATGTGCTTTTACAAATCATATTGCTAGTGAGTAAGTAAATCAAGTCTTGCTGTGCTGCACTAGTTATATATGAATTTTTCAGCACCTCACTGATTTCACAGGTGTGTAATGAAATGTTACTGTGCTTACATCTTCAGTATGGGATGTTACATCATGGAAATGAGGTCTTTAACTGATTTGTTTCATCATAGTTGGCAGTATCTGCAGTTGTTGTCTAAGAAGCTGCATAATGTCTGTGTTCTCGTCTCTTAAATTGCTTCTTCTGGAATATATTGTCTTCTGCAGTCCCTTGGGTAAAACTCCCTATAGTCTTTATTCCTGTGGGCCCTACTGTCAGAAAAAATGTGAGAATTTAATTTCTATGGGCCATTTCTTTGATTCTTAAGCTGGATCAATCTTCAGGTGTGTATCTATCATGGACATTTCAGTCAAGGAGCCTGGTTTAAAAAATGAGCAAATAAAACCCAAAGCAAAGCAGAGGAAGAGATTTTTCCCTGAGTACGGTGAGCTAAATGTCAAAACTCCCTGCCTTTCTCTATCTATGATCTTCTGTAAAATAAGAAGTGAGGTTTATTTTGGGAAACATATCAGCTGTGCTGCTGTGGGCACAAGGCTTTGCATGAGATTCTTTGTAAAGCCTCTAATTTCAAGGTGAGGCAAAGCCAGGATAGCGTGAGACAAGAGGGGTGAAGGCAGTGCTGCTTAGATTATTACAGAGAACAGTGGCTGTGGTTGATATGTCACTCCTGAGGGTGTGACAGACCCAGAGAAGGCAGATGTTCCAGGTGGCTGAGGTTGTCCTGCTCCATTTGCTGCCAAGCTGTTTGCAGCATTTGCCCTAGCGGTGCTTATTGCAGAATGGCAAGGGGTAATATCTTAATGTGATAGAAAAAACAAAGCTGTCACTTGTAAAGATAGCAGGGGACAGATCAAAGAATATTTGCTAGAAAAACCTGAGTAAGGCTGTCTCTGAGGATTAAGGGAACATCTGTCTGCAAATCAGCAAGTAACTCTCAATGGAAGAAAGAGTTGTTCTATTTCAGTGTCAATCTCCCAGACCAAGAACACTATTCACCAGCTGACCCTCACATGAGGAGACAACTCATCAGTGTGTATTCTGCCTCATATACTGTAATAGTTTGGTTTTAAAAGCCAGGTAAAAGTACTAAGCAGACACTGGGTTTGGGGTGGTGGTTTTTTGTGGTAGTGGTGGTTTATTGGGTTTTTAATGTGATATTTTTTTCTTCCTGTGTAGTTTATTTGTCATGTGCAGGTCTTTGTGTATTTTTCTTTGTTTCTAATTAAAGGAATATCAGGTATATTAATCTTTTATGATACCCGAGATGATATCTTGACAAGTAACAAATTGTTCTAACGTTCTAGTGTTTTATTATTTATATGACTTGTGGTCATATGTATTGGGTTTGAATGGCAGAGTTTTGGTGGGGGGGCAGAGCAGGGAGGCTTCTCTGTAGAAGCTGCCAGAAGCTTTTGTCTGCCCAGGACGGACCCAGCAATGGCCAAGGCCAACCACATCAGTGACATTGGTATTACCTCTGGGATAATGTATTTAAGAAAGCCAAAATGTCACTGAACAACACAGTTGCAGCTGGAGAGGGGAATGAGAGCATGAGAACAGCAGCTTTGCAGACACCCAGGTTAGTGAAGGATGGGGGGGAGGTGCCTGTCTTTCTTAGGTGAGACCAGAGCATGCTGTGAGGAGTACAGGCTATCCTAGCTAAACAGGCAGAAAAATGTTAGGACCTCTCTTTGCCATGTACTTAGCACCTGGAAATCACCAGGGGAAAGGGGGTTTTTGTTTGTTTCTGTTTTCTTTGTTAATTTTGGCTGTTGCTACACAGTGTTGGATGTTTATTCATCCATAAGTTCTAATTAAGTACTACAGGAGAACGTCATGTTTCAATCAGGAGCAGCAAACTCTGAACTCTAAATATCAAAGCCCCACGTTCCTGCTGAACTCCCTACATGTATGGCCAAATTTTGTGCAAAAGCCTTGCATTGTCTGAGGCATTGGAATTGGTTCTCTGTTGGAGGCTGTGTTGCTTTGGTCCTTTCACAGAGCGCTGAGTCTCTAACTTGGCATCTGTCCAGTTCATCACCAGGAACATCTCTCACATGCTGTGTGCAGGCATATCTGCTTCAGGTTCCTCTTGGATTCTGAGGACCCAAACAGTGTGATTTAAATTCATTTCAAGGGGCAGAATCACCAATGAATCTGTTAAAACAGAGAACTACAAAGTATTCAAAATTCTGAGCAAATATTTGTATTTGAGCAAATAGAAATATTCATATGTTAATGAAATTTCCATTTTGCAACTAAGAGGTTTCCATATATTAAGCTTTCCTTGTGATGTGAGCTGTACAGAAAAGACAGTTGCTTTAAAATACCAACTTCATGGTGAATTAACTACAAATGACATCTCATTTTGCTGTGATTAAAAAAAACCCCAGCAAGTCTGCTTTTGAGTGCAGTGCAGTAATGCTAATTTATAACTTACTTTGCCAGGACATTGCAACCTCTTTTTTTAAAAAACTTTTCTCCAGGCAGATGCCTACATCAGTGAAAAACAGTAATTCCATGGAGAAGTACCAGAATTAGGTAGTAGACCAGCTAAAAACTGAATAAAAACTACCTCAGGCTGTCCAGCTACAGGCAGTATTTAGGGAACATTACTGAGTTTAATAAGCTCTTTGCCACCTTACTTTTTCTTATTAATAGCCAGCTCTGGACTGGAGAATCAACCATGAATATTTAAATTTGCTGATAACCTAGAAATAAAACTCCAGACTCAATAAAACTCAAGCAGGCATGGAGAGGTACTTAAAGTTTTTAACACAGGAATCCTCTTGGCTTCAATGGGAATTTCACCTGAATGGAAGCCTTAGGATCTGGTGCAACTGAATTAGGTGAAATGAATAATAAAGAGCTCTGGTGAAATAGAAGAGTAGCTAGAGTGGGGGTTTTATGTGGAACAATCTGTGCAACTTGAAGCTACCAATGATGAATATGCCATTTTTAACTCCTTCATCTAACTAGCTAATCTAGGAGTAAGATCCTGTTCAACCTGAATGGAGAATTCAGTCTCTTAAGAAAATCTGTACAGCTCTGAGGATTTTACTGTGTGTAGCCATGTTTCTGCTGAAATTTAAAATAGTGAATGCTAACATATTTCATGAGTGATCTCATTGAAATTAATCAAGGTGTCGTGAGGGAAAATGTGCCTCATTCATCAGAACCAGCATAAGAAACCAATTTCTTTTTGAGAGATAACTGACAAGTGAAGGGAATGGAGAAAACCAACATGCTGATTTGTACAGGTAATTGTGTGTTTAATTCTGACAAAAAGTCAGTTTTCCTGCATTTTTTTCTTTTTTACTTAAAGATTTTTTTCCCCTGAAAAAATTATGGTACAAGAATGCTTTAAGCAAATGAAGTAAATGTAAGCACCACGTTGGCACTGGGGGCGGGAGGTCACTGGGACCCCGTGTCCTGTCCGCAGTCTTTCTCCCAGCTCTCGGTGGGTTGCTGACACTCAGCTCAGCCCTCTGTGGCTGTGCAACCCAACAGGGCCAGCAGGACCCCGATGCCCAAAGCCACACCGAGCATCCTCCTGGAGCAGGCTGACCCAATCAGCGTGGCAGAATCCTGTGGGAATTGAGCTCTCTGGGCGTCCTGTCTGCTTTTAGCTGTTCCCAGTGTCCTTGTCCCACAGACCCTGGCTCTGCCAAGTACCACCGGCTTCTCTGGGTGCCGAAGGGTGTCCAGTGTGGGAGGCAGAGTGCTGCCAGGGAAAGTGATCTTACATTTGGGATTGCTGGGGACAATCTGAACCAGAACAATATCCATGAGGCTGTGGCGCTGGATGGGATTCATCCTGATATGTCCCAGCAGGAACCCCCTAAATCATCTACCCAAAGCTCCTGAAAGCCCAAGGAGGTCCATGCTGGCTCAATGCTCTCCAGCTGTATCTGACTTGACAGCAAGGGCTTGATTTCCAGGAACCTCCAGCCCTGTTAATCTAATCTTGATAGCAGGAAAAGTGGTGGAGAAGGTCATACTTGGCACTACTGGGAAGTGATGGAAGGACAGTGCCAGCGTCAGCCATGGGCAGCGTGCGATAACAGAGGGAAAAGTTCTGTCTAACTGATTGATTATCCCACTGCCATAAGGTCACCCATCTCATGGGTGATGGGAAGGCAGTGCAGGTTGTATTTGAGCATTTTAAGAGAAGTTTTGACCCTGTCACTCACACAATCCTTCTGGAGCAGGTGTCCAGAAGGGAGATGAGCAGGGACAGGGTGTGCTGGGTGAAGAACTGGCTGCTATACTGGTTTTCAATGGGATAGGATCCATTTTCTTCCCACTAAGTGGGACAGAGCTGGATTTGGATTCAGGATGGGAATGCAGTGGATAGAACTCAGATGGTCTGGATGTTGCTGAGCACGGCTCGCCCTCCTCAAGGACTCTGCAGAGTCCCATGCTGGAGGTGACAGCCAGATCATTCCCCTCCTCATCCCTGTGTCCTACTTAGACAAGAATCTTACAGCCACTCTGCTCCAGAGGGCCCTCAAGTGCCTCACAGAGGAACTGAGGAGCCCCTGTGGCTCCCAGGTCCTCCAGGCCTCGGGCGACCCCTCGCAAGCGGCCACGTGCTCCCGCGAGCCCCCCGGACAGCCCCTGCGGCTGCGGCCCCTGCGTGGCAGTGGCCCAGGAGCTGCAGGAACTGCTGCTGCTGCTCTGGGCTCGCAATGGGACACGGGTGCCGCTCTACACGGGGATGTGGCAGGCCTTGTGGAAAGAACTGGAAGGGCTGCTGAAGCCAGGCCACCTTGGCTGCTGTGGCTCGTCCAGCTCCTCCACGAGCCTCCATCCCTTGGAGAGGCTGCTCCCAGCAAGATTCTCCATCCCTGGGAGAGCCTCAAGCCTTGCAAGGATGGCACAGCATCAGAGACCCGCCATCCAGGCAAGAAGCTCAGGCTGTCACAGCTCCTCCGTCCTGCCAGCAGCCTCTGCTATCTCTGACAGCCTTCATC
>VXAC01004783.1:26973-39675 GCA_013399225.1 Rhipidura dahli | reverse complement strand
GGAGTGGGAGTGTCCTGGCATGGATTTGTTAGAGGGGAGTGGGAGTCTCCTGGCATGGGTTTGTTAGAGGGGTTTGGGAGTGTCCTGGCACGGGTTTGTTAGAGGGGCTTGGGAGTGTCCTGGCATGGGTTTGTTAGAGGGGCTTGGGAATCTGTTCTCATGAATTTATTAGAGAGGTTTGGGATCTCCTGCCATGGAATTCTTAGAGGGGTTTGGGGCTCTCTTTACATGGGTTTATTAGAGGGTTTTGGAGGTCTCTGCCTGGATTTATCAGCGGGTTCTGGGTCTCTTTGGTGTGTGTTTCTTCGAGGGGTTTGGAGGTCTCCTGCCGTGGGTTTGTTAGAGGCGTTTTGGGATCGCTTGTCATTGATAACTTAAAGGGATCTGGGGGTCTCCTGGCATGGATTTATTAGGGGATTTGGGATGTCTTGCCATGGATTTATTACGGGATTTTGGGGTGTCTTGCCATGGATTTATTACAGGTTTTGGGATCTCCTGCCATGTGTTTAGTAGAAGGTTTTGGTTTCTCCTGCCATGGATTTGTTGGAGGGGGTTTGGAATCTCTGGCTGTGGGTTTATTGGAGAGATTTGGGGATCTCCTGCCATGGATTTATTACAGGATTTAGGGATCCCTTGCCATGGATTTATTACAGGATTTAGGGATCCCTTGCCATGGATTTATTACAGGATTTAGGGATCCCTTGCCATGGATTTATTACAGGATTTAGGGATCCCTTGCCATGGATTTATTACAGGATTTAGGGATCCCTTGCCATGGATTTATTACAGGATTTTGGGATCCCTTGCCATGGATTTATTACAGGATTTTGGGATCCCTTGCCATGGATTTATTACAGGATTTGGGATGTCTTGCCATGTGTTTAGCAGAGGGTTTTGGTTTCTTCTGCCGTGGGTTTGTTAGAGGGGGGTTGGGATCTCTGGCTGTGGGTTTACTGGAGAGATTTTGGGGATCTCCTGCCATGGATTTATTCCCTGAGGAACAAATTATTCCCCTGAGGCCTTGTGCTGTGAGTCGTCCCTGCTCTGTGGGAGCACTGGGCCGTGCAGAATTCCTTGCAGCCGATATTCCTGTGGGGTTTTTGAGGGAAGGAGGCTGCCAGCAGCAGAATTCTGGATCCAGAAATAAGGAGCGAGGGAGGGTTTGGCACTCGAGTGCCTCTCTGGAGCCGGGGGTGGGTGGGCGGTGTCTCCTGGATATACGGCCCTTTTTTTGGGATAAACGATCCCCTCAGGAGCTGCTGGGCATTCAGGGAGGAGAATAACCGGGATGCTCAAGTGCAGCAGGCCTGACTGGGAGCAGGAATGAGGGCTGGGAGACAGCTTGGAGTGAGTGCCAAGGGCAGGAATTACGCCCAACAGCTCGGGAGGAGGGGCCTGTGCAGAGTTTTTAAGGGGTGAGAGCTGCATTCAGAAGAGGAAAAGCTGATGCAGTGATTTATTTGCTATTCATGTTCTTTGGGAAAGAGAAACTTTGAAGTCTTTCTGCTTTAATGTCTCAGATGAAGAAGTTCCAGGGGTTTGGGGGAGGTGGATAAGGGTAATCCAAGGAAGGGGCCAGTTCACCTGTAGGAATAAATAAGAGCTTTGTGCAAAATGCAGTTGTGGTGGGTTTGGTTCTGGTTTGTTCAGACCTGTGGTAACAGAAATACTTCTAAATCACTTAATTAATTTGCACTTTTACGTGGATCTGATGCCGATTTTTAAAATAACCAGAAAAAGATGGAAAAAAATATAAACAAATTTTTCAGTCTGGGCTCCTAGGTTCACCTTGGAGGATTTGAGGTGGGTGGGTTCAACTGCATTTTTTGAAGTAAGTGCTTCCTTTATCTTTTTAAAGGACTCTCCTGCCTTCACCATGTTTGGGGACTTATTTGAAGAGGATTTTTCCTTCATTTCGAACAATCATTGTGGGAAAGGGAAGAAATCAAAGCCCAGGGAGTCTGAGCCTCCAGCTCCCAGGGATTCCACCAACCTCAGTGGCATCAAAAACCAGGGTGGGACCTGCTACCTCAATTCCCTTCTGCAGACTCTGCTTTTCACACCTGAATTTCGAGGTGAGGGGCTCAAAACCTTCTTAAAATAATGCTGGGATTGATATTTTAGTGAGAGTTGCATTTCTGGTGGTTTGTTAAAGAAACATAATGAACTCAGGTAATTTTGGGCACTTCAAATAAATTATTGCAGAATCTCATCGTAATGCCTCACATTAAAACACATTAAGTTTTTAAGGAGGGAATGTTGTCTTTTTAAATAATCTTTCTTTTTTCTAATTGCAGAGGCTCTGTTCTCCCTGGGACCTGAAGAACTTGGGACTCTGGATGACAGCAGGAAACCAGATGCAAAGGTGTTGGGAATTTTCTTGCCTGTCACTGTCCAATGCTGGTGTGGAGGAATGTGGTTCCAATTCATGTGAAAGTTATGAAAATGGGTGAAAACCTAAATTTGATACTGAGAGGCAGTTTGGGCTGGCTGGTACTGGAGTTTTCACACAGTTCCAAGCTTTCATTGCCATGAGGTTTTCCCTCAGCAATCAGATATTGACTCTGTTGCTGCTGAGATGTGCTCCCTCCTATCTCATTCCAAGCCCTTCAGGGGAGCTGGAGAGGGACTTGGGACAAGGGATGGAGGGACAGGACACAGGGAATGGCTTTAAGCTAAAAGAGGGTAGATTTAGATGGGATATTGGGCAGGAATTATTCCCTGTGAGGGTGGGCAGGCCCTGGCACAGGGTGCCCAGAGCAGCTGTGGCTGCCCCTGGATCCCTGGCAGTGTCCAAGGCCAGGCTGGACACTGGGGCTTGGAGCAGCCTGGGACAGTGGGAGGTGTCCCTGCCCATGGCACCGTGGGATGGGCTTTAAGGTCCCTCCCACCCTAAGGCATTCCAAGATTCTGCTTGGCTGTGTAAGGTGAGGCACTGCAGGTATTTTGGGAGCAAAGTCTGACTGCTTGGTGTGAGTTGAGTAACATGTGGGCTGAGAGTGATGGGCAGGGGTGGTTGATCAGCAGCTTTGTAGTGAATTGCTTCTGTTTGTGTTGAAGTGCCTGGTTGGGAGGCTGTGCCTGACATGCTGCCTATGTCCTCTCGTTGCATCTCCAGGTTCGGATAATCCCGCTGCAGCTGCAGCGCTTGTTCGCTCAGCTCCTGCTCCTGGACCAGCAGGCTGCATCCACCACAGACCTCACTGAGAGCTTCGGCTGGAGCAGCCATGAGGTGCCAGTCTGCATCCCAACACTGCTTTCTCCCTGAATGGAGATGGGGTTTGGAAGTCTGACATTTAGGAAATAACTTTAAATCCTTCAGGCTGTGGGGATGACTTGGACTGGGCCAGCTCTTCCTGTATCCTGTTGGATCTCCACATGGGGTCCATGGCAGCTGTTCACAGGAAGGAACAGAAGATGATTGTTCTCTTAGATACAGCTCCAGTTGCTTTTTCTTTGTTTTTCCAGGAGTGTTTTCCCAATAGGCTTCTCATCTTTAGATACTTAGATTCTTACCCGAGTTGAACTTTGTTAGTCAGAGATTAATCTAAATCTAGGAAATGGCTTCAAATTGACAGCAAGTTGGTTTAAATGGAATATTGGGAAGGAATTGTTCCCTGTGAGGGTGGGCAGGCCCTGGCACAGGGTGCCCAGAGCAGCTGTGGCTGCTCCTGGATCCCTGGCAGTGTCCAGAGCCAGGCTGGACATTGGGGCTTGGATCACCCTGGGATACTGGAAGGTGTCCCTGCCTATGGCAGGACAGGAATGAAACAAAAAGAACTTTAAGGTCCCTTCCAACCTAACCACTCTGGAATTCTATGGTTCTACCCAAGTGAAAGCGTCTTAGGTGGGTTGCAGCATAACCAGATTAGAAATAACAATAATAAAGGTAGTACTTCACTACTCAAGGAGTAATGTACGAGTAGCCATCGAGACTCTGTGACGCTTCAAATATGTTGGTTTTGAGCCATAAGCCAAGCACAGCACTGTTTGATTCCTTGCTGTTGGGTTTTCCTCCTGCAGGAGATGAGGCAGCACGATGTGCAGGAGCTGAACAGGATCCTGTTCAGTGCTTTGGAGACCTCCCTCGTGGGCACGTCAGGCCACGACCTCATCAACCGCCTGTACCATGGCATCGTCGTCAACCAGATTGTCTGTAAGGAGTGCAAGAATATCAGTGAGAGACAGGTAAAGCCAGGGCTCTTCCACTGGGGGCTTCTCTTCTGTCTGTTGACTTCAAATGTTCTTGTGTTTGAAGTCAAGAAGTAATGTCATCTTTGTTAAGTGCCTTGTTGGATCCAGGTAGTGAGTGTTGCACTTTAAGTTTTGTCTGTGTTTTCTAGGGCATCTCCATCCGGGGTAAAAACCCAAATGTTTTCATCTTGTGAGTTCACAAGCACTGCCTTTAGTGGTTATAGTTAGCAGAGAGCTGAGGTAACAACAGCAAAACATACCTTTGCTCTTTTATGCTCTTTGTAATTAAAAAGAAATCAGTTTTTAAAAATCAGTTTCTCTTCTGTGAATGTATGACTGGTTTTTCCCCATCAGCTGTGGTGAATAGGATGAGTATCTTTCTAATCACCACAAGCTTACAGCCCTCAGAACCTCATTTGTTGTTGTCCTTTGTGTGCAGGAGGATTTCTTAGACCTCACCGTGGCAGTGAAGGGTGTGGCTGGCTTGGAGGAGGCCCTGTGGAACATGTACGTGGAAGAAGAATACTTTGAGAATGACAACTTGTATCGATGTGGAGCCTGTGATAAACTTGTTGAAGCTTCAAAGGTAAGGCCTTGTGATGGGATGATGCAGGGTTAGATGGGATATGGGGAAGGAATTGTTCCCTTGGAGGGTGGGCAGGCCCTGGCACAGGGTGCCCAGAGCAGCTGTGGCTGCCCCTGGATCCCTGGCAGTGTCCAAGGCCAGGCTGGACACTGGGGCTTGGAGCAGCCTGGGACAGTGGGAGGTGTCCCTGCCCATGGCAGGGGGTGGGATGGGATGGTCTTTAAGGTCCCTTGTAATCCAGACCATTCTGGGATTCTGTGAAACCTCAGCAGGGATGTCAAGAAAACCTCCTGTGGCTCATTCCCAACTATTGATGCAGGTTTTTATGTCTGCTGCATCCTGGCTCTGGGCATTTTGGAGGATTGGCTAAAAGATAAGTTAAAGCATAAAATAAAAACAAACAGATCCATCCAACGAGAGAAAAATCATTGAAACTGATTTCTGGAGAACCCAAAGGAGAGAGAAAAAAAAAAAGAGCAGCTGTTGCTCTGCTTTTGTGGAGGGAAGCAGACTCAGGCTGTTGGTGCACTCTGCCCTCGTCCCAGCAGCAGAGCTCCTTGGCCTCCTGCAGGATGAGTGAAGTCCAAACCCTGCAGCCCTCTGTATGTGGAAGGAGCAGTCCAAATGGAAGCTGAGGACAGGCCAGGTTAATCAGTGACTGGGGAGTTCAGGAGCACTCAGCAGTGCCTCACATGTCTTGTTGGGGTTTAACTTTACCAGGTTCAGGGCAGTCCAGGTTAAGCTGTGTATCAAAAGTGCTCAGCCATGCAGGAGGAGAGTGGGAACTCTGAATTTTGGTAGGGAATCACATAGCTGGGGGTTGCCAGGGAGTGGATGCAGATGGAATTCTTGATTCAGGAGGTTTCTTAAACCATGTGTGTGTTCCTGGGGCCTCCCTGTTACGGCTCTGCCGGTGGGGAGAAGGATGGAGACATTGGAAAGGCTCGGAAACGTGGCCATGGAATCCACACCTGCACTCAGAGGTGCATCAGGAGGGTTGGTTTTACTTCTCACAAGGGTTCTTGCTGTGCTCACACATGGAGTGGTTGGATCTGGATTGCTAGCCTTCCTCATTAGAATGGGTTATGCTGGCCCTCCTGCCTGGAAGGTGCTGCCCTGGATGAATGAGGGAGACTTTAGCTCCTGGTTGTTTTGTCACTGCCTGTGTAGAAACGGGAGCTATGGAAATGTCATAACTGACTGGAATTTCACCAGTGTCCTTTATTTGCTCTGGCAGCATCAAGTATGGGGCTGATGGTCACCAGTCAAGGAAGATGTGGGGCTTAACAGGGGGAAGGATTTGGATTGCTCTTAGGTTCTACAGTTGGAAGGGAAATTGAGACTTAATGAAGACATTTTAAAATTGAGGGCACTGATCTTGTCTGCCTGGTGATAACAAAGCCTTTTGGAAAAGGATTTGCCCACAGCAGGGTAGAAGCACAGTTCTGTTCTAACCCTGTGCCTCAAATGATTTTTAAATCCCTTCCCAGTCTGCCAAGCTACGCAAGCTGCCTCCCTTCCTCACCATCTCCCTGCTGAGGTTCAACTTTGATTTTGAGAAGTGTGAGAGGTACAAGGAAACGAGCTGCTACACCTTCCCCATCCAGATCAACCTGAGGCCTTTCTGTGAGCAGGTGGGTACTGTTTACATTGGTTAAAAGTTGCTGTATGCTCAGCAGAGAGCCCACATCTCAAGGAGAGGTTATCCTTTGTTTTGCACTTTGTCAGGGCAAGGCATTTCTGCAACTTTGTGGTGTTCTCCTCCACTTTTCAGCTGAGTGGGAAATAACTTGTAGCTCCAAGGCAGGAGGGTGTAATAATTACCCAAAAGTTATCTAGCCTTTCCTTGACAGGAAGATTATTATCTGGAAATGGAAATGTATGTTTGTGTTGTTATTCTCTGATAACATTCTGTATAAACTGAGCTTTGTGTGCCTGTAGTTACTCCATTTTCCTTAGGACTCTCTGTTTGCATTTGTAAATATGATTCTGGTTATAAGCTGAGCTGTGCCATTGCTTGATGACAAATCTTGGTCTTTAAACAACATAAAAGAGGCACTGTTATGGAACAGACCTTTTTTTGCTTGAAGTGTTGCAATGCAAGCTTGGAAATTTCTCAGTGTTTGCATTTGAGGAAGATTTTTTTTTTCTCCCCTCAGATTTCGTGTTGCTTCATTCCTCTCTTCTAAACAAAACAAGCCTGGTTATGAACAAACATTGAAATTGAAAATATTTTGAATTTCCAGTATTGTTCAGCATCCTGCTTGTTTAATAACACAGGATGCCCAGAGCAGCTGTGGCTGCCTCATCCCTGGCAGTGTCCAAGGCCAGCTTGGATGGGGCTTGGAGCACCCTGGGCTAGTGGAAGTTGTCCCTGCCCAGGGCAGGGAACCAGATGAATTTTAAGGTCCCTTCCAACCCAAACCATTCCATGATTTTACGATTTGTCAGCCTGTGCCTTGCTTCATGGCTTGTGTCAGTCCTTCCTTGCATCCCCCAGCCCTGAAAAGCCACTTGAATCTCTGCCCATGCAAAACACACACTGAGAAATGTCTGAAGCGATGCTGAAGGTGTAAAGCTGTGAAAGACTGACCTCTGTTATTGTGACAATTGTTGTTTTTCTTTTCAAAGACTGAAATGGATGATTCAGAGTACATGTATGAGCTCTTCTCTGTTATTATACACAAAGGTGGCTGCTATGGAGGACACTATCATGTTTATATCAGGGATGTGGATCAATTAGGAAACTGGCAGCTCCAGGTAAATCCTGAAGGATTCTCTTCCTTGCTTTAGAAGTTGTATTTTGCAGAAGAGTGTTAAGAGCTAGTGGGTGAATGTGCATCCAAACTTTTAATTAATTTGATTTAATTTAATTTAATTTTAATGAGGCTTTGTGTGTCGTGCCTCATTGAGAAGGGCACTTTATCAGAATGTCCTTCACACTCCTCAGTTGTGCATGATGATGTCAACACAGAGTAATCCAGCCCTCTGACTGTGTGTGAAACAGCAACAGTTGTGAGTCTTTCCTCCCCAGGAAGAAGAGGATGGGCTGATTGAAGAGAAGGCTTTAAGAGACACTGAGAACTCCAAAGAAACAGAAAATCCATTGGCAGTGTTGAAAGGGATTTTATCAGAGGTATGGTATGTAAGGAGTTCATTGCTTTGGCTGTGGAACTAGGGAGCCTTCCAGGGGTTTGTGTGTGACAGTGGGCAATCCTAAGTGTCCAGATCTCTTCTGAATTTGCTGTCAAGCATTTAAAACCTGACTTTAATATTCATAGTGGTTCTTCATAGAGAAAAAGCTCCTTTTGGTGTATTTCTAAAGTTTCTTGCCAAAGCTGTTGCAAAAGGAACCCCAGAATATCCTGAGCAGGAAGGGACCCACAAGGATCACTGATCCACCCCCAGGCCCTGCACAGCCACCCCACCCTGAGCATCCCTGGCAGCCTCGGGGCCGTGCCCATTGCCTGGGGAGCCTGGGCAGTGCCCAGCACCCTCTGGGGGAAGAACCTTTCCCTGATAACCAGCCCAAACCCCCCCTGCCACAGCTCCAGATGATACTACAGCAGCTTATTAAAAACCAGGAATGATTAAAGCACTTCAAAGTCGACTTCTTTGTGTTGATCCCTCGACTTCTGTAGCCTTTGTTACCTCAGGTTTTCATTTCTCTGTAGGAAGAAGTGAAACAAATCCCTGTGGATCAGTTAGGGCAGAAATTACTGGAGAAGAAAGGGGTGTCCTGGAATAAGAAATACAGAAAACAGTACGGACCATTACGAAAGGTAATCACAGGTTTGTTAGTTTTGGGTTTAGATAACTTCTACCATAATTTCCATTCCTGTTGGATAGTCAGTAGGATGGCAATTGAGAATATGGCCCCGTGGGTTAGCATGTGCAGGGAGAGGTTTGTAAGGTGAATTAGTAGGCTGGGGAACACAAGGTTCCCAAGGAATTGTCTTCCTGAGAGTTTGGGTATTTTTTTTTTTCCAACTCTATGATTGGCCTATAAAATCTTAACCTGAGCTACAGAAATGAGGTTTTGAAAATGTATCCCGATTTTTTGGTTGGTTAGAGTGTGTCCATGAAATTAATACTGCAGTAAAACCTTGTTTTCCAACTGTATTTTATGATGTTTTAAGAAAAATCCTTCAGCATTTGTGTTGTAGGTGGGTGGAAAACTGATGTTTGCCCGCTTTTTGAAGGGAGCTATGTGCAGTTTCCACAATAACTATTTAAGTGTAGGGGTGAAGTGTGAATGTGAGGCTTTTGCAGAGGTGAACTGAGGAAAAACACATGAGGAAGCACCATCAAATGAGGGTTGCAGCAGTGGGGTTTGTGTTTCACTTGGAGGAGAATCAGGTGAAGCAGCATTATTAATGCAGGCTGCTCCATTTAAAGCTCAGCACCTTCTTCACCCTGTCCTTTATTTCCTTCCAGTATTTGCAGAATCACCCTCAGCTATTCCAGCTGAGTCCTGATGGGAATAAGGTCAGCCTGAAGGGAACCCACAAGCTCCTGTTGCAGCTGGATTCTCACGGCCGAGACCTCCAGAGCCCTCCCCAGAAGAAGGATGTGCAGTGGAACTGTGAGAAAAACCCCCCAAGGCCAAGGGCTGCTCCTGCTGGCTGCCACTGGTTTGACCTGAACGATTCCAAAGTCCAGCCCATCAGGGAGAAGGACATTGAGAAACAATTCCAGGGCAAAGAGAGTGCCTACATGCTGTTCTACAGGAAAGCTCAGCTCAAGAGGCCTCCTGAAGGTACACAAAGCTCATCTGGAGATTCTGGGGGGGGCTCTTGGACCTGTTTTTTGTCCTTTCCAAGCTTTTCCCCCCCAGTTTTCCTTGTAGTGATCATTTGAAAAAAGAGTTAAATGAAGATGCAAGGAGGTGGTGACCTGTTAATTGGCTATGGCTGACTAATTTATTTTAGTGTGCTCCACAAATTACAGCAGAGCATCAGCTGAAACAAACACAGGTTCTTGTTAATGGCATTTATGTGTTAATTTCCCTTAAAGAAAGATTGATTGGAAGGAGTAAAAGCATTTCTTTGTTCTTTATATCACCTTGCAGTTGATTTTTCTCTATTATGACTATAATTTCTCTGGGTTTCCAGTGATTATTGTACTGTAATGTCTCATTCTGATCACTTCTCTTGTTTGCCAAACCATATTTTGAGCCTGTATTTTTTTTTTCTTGCAGCACGAGGAAATCCAAGGTACCAAATTCCTGAGCACTTGCTGAATGAAATGAATGCTGCTAATACAGAGCTGCAAAAAAAGAGGTATTTTGGTGTGACTGTACCCATCTCAAGCAGCTTTTTATCTGCAGGATCCCCAAGGGATTCAAAAGGAAAGAGACTCCTTGAGCAGAGTCAGAACTGAGATGGTTCAGTGTCATAGAGATTAATGGAAGAATGTCATTTCTATATCCACATTCTGCTGGTTCCCAGGCTCCCTGGTAGCAGGCATCCTACAGAATTTCAAGGGAAGCATACTTACAGTTCCAGATGGTGCCATTTTCTGCTGCAAATCCCTGCCATTCTGGGGAGAGAGTGGAATGCATGATCTTCCTCGTGTTGACAGAGGGAGTTCTACCCTGGGAGAAGGGGGAAGGACTCTGTTTCCTGGGAATGAACAAATAAATTACGTTCCTTGCCAGAAAAGCAGAGGGAGGAGCTTGTGGTATTCAGGCTGGACAAAACTGTCCCTTGTGTTGAGGGACATGAGTGCTGATAACACCTGAATCACAGTTAAGATATCAGAATACAGACAGGAGAGTGACAGGTTTTATGGGATATTTCACACAAGACTGTGGCTGTCCCACCCCTGGAAGTGTCCAAGGCCAGGCTGGATGGGGCTTGGAGCAGCCTGGGATAGTGGAAGGTGTCCCTGCCCATGGCAGGGGGGAGCTGGATGAGCTTTAAGGCCCCTCTAACCCAAACTATTTGGGAATTCTGTCTCTCAGTGAATTCCACTCCTTTATTTTTTTAAATATTTGCTGCTACACTGAGCTGGTAGAAGCAGATATGGGTATATAAAGGAGGGGAGGGAATGTGGCAGGGAATTTAACCCTGGGTGGGGTGGATCAGCTACTCAGAAACACCTGTTTGGTGTTAAGCTCACCAGTTTGTTGTGTTGTTCTCCCAAAGGGCTGAATGTGACTCAGCAAGCAATGGCATTGATTTACATCTCCACCTGAGCTCCTGCTATAAATTCCACAATGGGGCTCTGCATCCTTCACTTTCTTGGAAAGAGAGCGTGGTGGATTTGACTATTGACAGGAGGAAAACACTGGGAGACCTTCGACAGGCAGTGTTCCAGGTAGCTGCACTATCAAATAAACTCAGACTTTATTTTAATTGAGCCACTGCAGCATTTACAAATGCATTTATGCTGCAATCTTTGTGTCAAGGAGAAATTTTCACCATAAATGGGGCTAAAAGCTTAATATGGGTTTCCCCAGGAGGAAAGAATGGTGTGGGGTCTGTTCCTGAAGCCATGAAACTGCTGGAATTTTAACTATGGAGACTTGAAAGTTCACATGAGCTAATTAATTAATTAATTAGGGCAGCATGTGTATGGCCATGGATTGACACTTTGCAGAACTCCAGGCTTATTCTTGATACTTCATTTTTGTGGCAGATTTGCTTTTGTCTTTTCAAAGAATCACCAATTAAGTGTCACCAAGTGAGCTTGGGAGGCAGGCTGTGAGAGCTTTCAGCAGACTGGAATTTGGAATGCTGAATTCCTGCTCACTGGCGTTTCATATAATCTTTCTGGTTACTTTTTCCCTACCAGATGTTGGAATCTTGGGAAGGGGACATGGTTCTCAGTGTGGCCAAGCCTTTACCAGCAGGATTACATCTGTACCAGGTGCTGGATGGTAAGAGCACTGCATGCAAAGCTTCCAGGTTACTGCTGTATTTTAATTGCTGCAGACATCAAAGATTTCACCTATAAACCATCCTGGAGGTGTGTGTTACTGAACACTCTTCCAGCTCAAGCTCACATTGAGTTATTTAAGTTATTTATTTTAATGGAAATGGATGCTTTAGAGGCTTTGTTGTGAAATCTTTGGTGTGAAATGCAGTAAGAGTGCAGATCTTAGGCAAGTTAAGCATATTTGCTGATAAGAATGTATCCATCTGTATTTTGCCCTTGATTTGCCTGTGGATGTTTGCTTTCATAGGACTGGCCTGGTAGGTGGAGGAGAGGATAGAAGAGAGGAGCCAGGGTGACATCAAAGGAAAATGTAGGTTAGACTTCAGTGAAGCAGGGATTTTGTAAAGGGAAGTGCTCTCATTAAGAGTTCATGAATTTATTAAGGGTACATCAGTTTTTAAAATCATCGTTTTTGTCTCCAGCTTTGCTTTGCTAGGCAATTCTAAGTGTCAGTCTTTAAAAACCTCTTCAGTAACTGTAAAATTTTATGTTCTGTGTGGTCAGCTTCAGGAAATGAGTGTTGAACCAGAGCATAATCAAAATACAGAGACACTCGGAGCTGCTCTAAACATTCTTCTCCATGCTTGTGCAGTTCCTTAATAAAAACTTGCTGACCCTGTCTGGGTGCTTTGTGGGAAGCAAGGAGTTGATGATTTGCTCCTGTTTTTCAGGAGATGAGCTGACCCTGGATGGCATTGGGCTGGCTGATGGAGCAGACATCTTTGTGTGGAATGGCAAAGAGGTAAAGGAAGCAAACAGCTCCTTCCCTGTCAGCTCTGAAAAGATGGGACTGTGCATGGCCTTGAAATCCTGAGCTCCTCTTGTGGTTTTCCATCTTCCTTTTAATATTAAGGCTTCTGCTTAACCTGAAAGTGGTTATGAAATAGCATTTTGTTCTGTGTCTCTAGAGGAATAAAAGGCTACTTTTAAACATTTTTTTTATTGTAAGAGTATCCATTTTGTTTTGGCTTTCTCAAAAA
>VXAC01004783.1:0-17735 GCA_013399225.1 Rhipidura dahli | reverse complement strand
TTTTTTTTTTTTTTTTTTTTTTCAAGTTTTGAGGAAGTGCCCTTTAAAAATCCCATTATAGATATAAACTTGCTACCTCTGGTGGATTACTCTACTGTGACGGTTCTGGTTTATGGATGGTGTAAAAAGGAATTACCCAGCACTGAGCTCTGGGCTAGCAATAAGGCTTAGTTAGAAGGAAAGAGCATTCTGGCTGGGTTTTAGAGCAGTAGGAGCAAACTCTGATGTCCTGTCGTGCTGCTTTTGCCTGTGAGGAAAAATCAATCCCTGGCAGTGTCCAAAGCCAGGTTGGACACTGGGGCTTGGAGCAAGGTGGGATAGTGGAACGTGTCCCTGCCCATGGCAGGGGTGGGACTGGATCATCTTTAATACCCATTCAAACCATTGCAATTCTAATTAACTTGAAATTAATCTGTGCAAACCTAGTCAAAAGAAATAATCTGAAAATGCATTGTGTCAGTTGAGGAACAGCTGGGAAATAGTTTGACCTTCTGACTTTGATCTCTCAAATCCTTTTTCACAACAGAACCTTCTCCTTGATGACACCAAGGACTTTAGCACCGTGAGGGACGACATTGGGAAAGAGAAACAAAGGCAGCTGGCCCTGGAAAAGAAGAAAAGGTAGCCAGTCTTTGGTTCATTTTTCTTTAGAAATGTGCAAAGTGTTTGCTGCTTTTCAGAGCAGCTGTGGCTGCTCCTGGATCCCTGGCAGTGTCCAAGGCCGTGTTGGAGCAGCCTGGGACAGTGGGAGGTGACCCTGCCCATGGCAGGGGTAGAATGAGATGGTCCCTAAGGTCCCTTCCAACCCAAACCATTCCATGGCTCAGACTAACTGGATATTTTTTGATGCCAGTGGTAGCTGGGTGCTGTCAGAGCACGCAGTTGCAGTAATCCTGAAGGGAGCACTTGGATAATTCAAACTCTTGGCTCTCAGTGTTCTCACACTGAGCCTCGTGGTTTTTCCTCCTGGAACACACTGTGGAGGTGAGAATGACCTCCTGGCCTTGCATGGGCTGTTGTACAGCTCACTGGAACTCAGGGCTCAGGCCAGGCTCCCCCTGCTGAGGCTCAGCACTAAACATGAACCACGTTGTTGCTGTTTTCCAGCCGCCAGGAGTGTGTCCAGGATCCCTTCTTCCCCGAGGAGAAGCTCCCCACGAAGCCCCGGAAACCAGAAGTGGCTCTTTCCATAAACGTGGGTGTGTTCAGATAGCACCAGGAGCTGCTGTGCCCACACCACCCTGGACTAACCTGGCCTGCAGGACCTCAGCTCCAGCAGCAAGAGGGGCTTTCCCAAAGTGTCCTCAAGGATCCCTGAGGAAAACCTGGGTGTAGGATTCAGGATAACTCTGATTTTCTTCTGCTCTCTCTTGGGGAAGTGCTTTAAGGTCCCTTTCTCAGTGTGGTACTTACTCTCAGGCTGAGTAAATGCACTTTATGTAGGAGGAGAAGGATTAATATATTGTATAACCCCTCGGAGACTCTTCTGTCATCCCCCTAAATGCTTTGTGGGGTCAGGTGTGACCCCTTGCACCATCACTACTGAGATTTAATGCAGTCATAATCATCTCTTCTTAGAGTTTTCTCCCATCTCTGATCACTGGAGTTACTGCTGATACCTGAATTTGCTTTTCTCTCTTTATCTCTAAGCCTAAGTCTGTAGGAGCTGGTCAGACCCGAGAATGAAGGAAATGTGGAAATCTCTGAACAAAGTGTAGGAAAATTGGCTCAAAAAAGAGCAAGTCCAGGATCTGTCAAGATGTAAAACCTGGAGACCTTTTGTGATACAGAACAACAGGGAGGTAGTCTTATCTTTTTGAAGTTTCTAGGGCTTGTTTTGTGGCCCATAAACTTCATTTTGCAGTTTCTAGGGTGTTTTTGTTGGCCCTAAACTTCATTAACAGACAAAAACGGTTGGAAAAAATGGACAGATGTGATGTTTGATCCTCAGTGGGTTTTACTGTACTCAGGAAAAAGGCCTGTATTTATTGTCAGTGCTCCTCTTCAGAGAAATTTCCCTCATTTCTCATCTTTCCAGCTGTTCTGATACTCTGTTACATTGGAGAACAGGTTTCTCTTGCTGTCCTGAGCTGATTTCCAGCCTCTGTGAGAGCAGGAGCTGTGAGCAGCTCACAGCTCAAAGGTTCTGAAGTATTAACTCCTAAGTGAGCCTGATTATCCTTAATTAAGTCTGTGATTATGAGAGGACAAAACACAAGCTGCTTTTAGGGGCTGCAGTAAATATTTGACCTATTTGGTGTAGATTTTGTAGTAGGAGCTGCCAGTTCAGCAGATTCCTCAAATTTTGGCTAAGGTGGCATTTTTCATGTACCTTTTGTAGGTTAACAATATTCTGGTGTTCCAGACAACAGAAGGATCAAAACTGACACTCGGCTATCAGCAAAAAAGGTGAAAAGCACCAGGAAACACACAATGTTATTTATTTCTGTGCATATCTTTAATATCCAGCAGGTGCTCCTGTGCTTTTTGGGGCTGATTCTCTGCAGAAGGGGCTGTGTAATGTCCCCACTCACTTGAATCCTGAAAAATCCCAGTTTTGTGGATACATTTTCTGCCCCATGCGAGGGCAGCTGATGTTTTCCCCTCTCCATTTGTGTCGCCTTCTTTCCATATCAGGTGTTCTGGGGAGCCTGGATTTACAGCAGGGGTCAGAGGTGCTGATTCCAAAGGTTTGTGTTTCTGGGTGGTTCCAGCCCACTGGATTTATTTGCTGTCACTTCAGTTCCTCTGGTTCTTGCTGGAGAGCAGGACTGAGCTCAGCCTTCCCTCTGGTTTCTCCCTGAGAACACCAAGTTTGGAGAAATCAAAATGCAAATTCCAAGTGGGAATTTTGTGCCTTTGTTCAAGTGTTAATGTAGCAGCAGCTGCACTGAACCAATCTTGGATTATTTCTAATGTTGGCTCAAAATGCTGTTTTTTCTTTTTTTTTCCTTAAAACTCTCGTGGGCCATCCCACAGTGAGAGAGTTCATGGAAAATTGGGCTGGGGAGAGGAAACACCTTTTGAAAACAACGGAGTCTTTGGTACTCCATGGGTTCTGATGGTTATTGGAAAAGCCTGGAAAAGCTTTCATCTTTATTTTTCAAGTGTTCTTCACAAAATAAAACGTCATTTCTATCTGCCTAGGTGGTTTGTCTGTGGATGCCTTACTGGTTGGGAATGGCACAAACTGGTTTCTGTCATCAGTGTTAATTTGCTTTAATTTTCCATTATTTCTGAACCAACATTCCTGTCTTTGGGTGAACTTTCCTCATTCCTTGTGGCTCTTGTCTCTCCCTCAGGGCTCTGAGTGCAGGAACAGCTTTGCTTTGTCTCATGTTTCCAGGCACTGAGGATGGCAGGGAAGATTCCTCCATCAGGAAGAATCAAATTGAATTAATCAAATTAAAAATAATCAAATTAAAAATAATCAAATTAAAGCCACTCTGGAGCCCCAGGCCTGTAAAAAGCCTTGGGAAATTTTTTTATCCCATTTTTAATGAGTAATTTTGACTGGTTATTCTGAGCAACAGATTTTGAGTGAAACTGCCAGTTAGCTTCTAGAAAATAGTAAGGCACTTTCTGGGAAATTAATTATTTTTAGGGTTTTTTTTTCCTTTTTTTTTCTCCTTTCTCTTGGTCCTCTGGCTCATCCCAGCTTCCTCAGAGCTTGGTAAAAATACAATCCTCTGAATGTTATAAAAGTGGGCAGCCAGGAGAGGGGAGTGCAGAGCCAGCAACCCTTAGGAATTACCCCAGTCCTCCTGGAATACAGGTGTTTCAACCTTGGTTTAAAGAAGGTTTATTGATTTATGAAGCATCTGTGCAGGGTTTATGCAGGTTCCTTGGGGATTAGATGGAATATTGGGAAAAAATTCTTCCCTGTGAGGGTGGTGAAGCCCTGGCACTGGCAAAGTCTGGGGTGTAAACTGCCCTCAGGAAAGTTCTCTTTTCAGTTTTGGTGGTGTAGAGGGGATAGATCCACGCTAAAAAACTCCAGGAAAGGTTGATTCCATTGCTTTAACAGGGTCACAGAGCATCCAGAGTTGGAAGGGCCTCCCAAGGATCATCAAGTCCAAATTGCTCGTGCTGCTTCCCAGTTTATTTCTGAGGAATTAAGCCAAATTAATGGCTGCAAAGTTCTGAATCCCACCCTTCAGGAGGAAGCAGAGCTTGGAACTGGTGTCTGTTCCTGCTGGTGGTGGTGGTGGTGAAGTGCTCCAAGCAGGTTTCTGTGCCTTCCTTCAGCTCCACAGGGATTCATGGAGATTGGATGTGTTCCTGGCTTTTGGTTCTGCAGTTCAATGGAGCTGTGCTTCCTCGAGGTGCCTCTGCAGGAAAATGAGCACAGCAGAGGCCGAATTTAAACTTTCCCCCTGAGATTCCTCCTCAGGCATCTCAGATGCTTTGTAGAGAGTCAGTGGAAAAACCCAGATAAACCAGACAAATCCAAAATAAACATCCCTCTTCCCCAGGGCAGCCTCTTCCCAGTCTCCATGCTTCCTCTGAGCCTTCTTCCGATGCCCTCGGAGGGGGAAGCTGTCAACACCTCCTCTTCTTCCCAGGATCACCAGATCTGGAGTCACAGCCTGGCTGGGAACCTCAGCAGCAGTGAGCTGGGGGGGAAGGTAAAACTCCCTTTCCTGCTGGCAGGAGCTTGGGTGTGATGGCCCGGTGGGCATGGCAGTGTCTGCTCCCCTTCTGCTAGAAAAGTGTCCCTGCCTGCACTAAAGCCAGACAGATTTGCTGTGTTAAGGTCTCTTTTTATTCCTAAATCTGACTTGTACTTTACAGAAGGGTGAGGGTTGGAATGGATGATCCAGTTCCACCCCTGTGCCATGGGCAGGGACACCTCCCACTGTCCCAGGCTGCTCCCAGCCCCAATGTCCAGCCTGGCCTTGGGCACTGCCAGGGATCCAGGGGCAGCCACAGCTGCTCTGGGCACCCTGTGCCAGGGCCTGCCCACCCTCCCAGAGAACAATTCCTTCCCAATATCCCATCCATCCCCACCCTCTGGCAGTGGGAAGCCATTCCCTGTGTCCTGTCCCTCCATGCCTCGTCCCCAGTCCCTCTGCAGCTCTCCTGGAGCCCCTTTAGGCCCTGCAAGGGGCTCTGAGCTCTCCCTGGAGCCTTCTCTTCCCCAGCTCTCCCATCCTGGCTCCACCTTTGAATCATCTCCCTGCTATCCTCTGGATTTGCTCCAAGAGCTCCCCGTTTTCCTTGTGTTGGGTCCCACAGAGTCACAATTTAGTGACAAAGCAAAAAAACCAAAAAGAACATCTTTCCCCGACACGATTCACCACGCCGCGACACAGCATTCCTCCCTAACGCATTTCGTTCGCTGCGAGGGGCGGCAGGAGCTGTTTTGGGGCTGTTTCCAGCGTTTGTTTTGGGTTTTTTTTTTTTTTTTAATCCCCCTCAGGGCGTTGCTATGGCCGCGGTGGCCCTTAGCAACGGGCCGCGCGCATGCGCCGCGCGGGGCACGCCGGGAGCGCCGGGCCGGGGCCGGGTGGGTCCCGCCGCGATCCCGGTTCGAGCCCGCAGCCGGCCCGGTCATGAACGAGGGGGTGTCGCGGCGGACTCGGGAGACCCTGGGGCAGGTGATCCGCAAGCCGCCGCTCACGGACGCGCTGCTGAACAAGCCGCCCTTCCGCTACCTGCACGACCTCATCTCCGAGGTGGGTGCGTGGGTGTGCGGCGGGGAGGGACGGGACACCTGCGGCACCTCCCCGGGCTGGGGGCACTCGCAGGGCGTTGCTGAGGGGGGTGCCCGGAGCAGTCAGTAAATCACGGCGGCTTCGGGGCGCTGAGTGAATTTTGAGGGGCTTGGAGGGTGGGAAAGGCACGTGTAGGGGTAGGAAAAGGGGTTCACGCTGGCAGAGGTGGGGTTTGGGGAGGAATTGTTCCCTGGCAGGGTGGGCAGGCCCTGGCACAGGGTGCCCAGAGCAGCTGGGGCTGCCCCTGGATCCCTGGCAGTGCCCAAGGCCAGGCTGGACATTGGGGCTGGGAGCAGCCTGGGATGGTGAAGCATCCCAGAGTCACTGAGGGTGGAAAAGCCCTCCAACCTGTGAGTCCCAGCTGTGCCCGGTACCCACCTTGTCACCAGCCCAGAGCTCCGAGTGCCACCTCCAGGGATGGGGACTCCCCTCCAAGGCCTGAGCACCCTTTCCATGGAGAAATTCCCCCTGATGTCCCCCCTGAGGCTCCCTTGGCCCAGCCTGAGGCTGTTCCCTCTCCTCCTGTCCCTGTTCCCTGGCAGCAGAGCCCGACCCCCCCCAGCTGCCCCCTCCTGTCAGGGAGCTGTGCAGAGCCACAAGGTCCCCCCTGAGCCTCCTTTGCTCCAGGCTGAGCCCCTTTCCCAGCTCCCTCAGCCTCTCCTGGGGCTCCAGCCCCTTCCCCAGCTGATGTGGGCATCAAAATTAAACATTGAATTAAACAGGAAGCAGGCCTGAGCTCTAAGCAAGGATTAAACCTCATTCCAGAGCACATTCAGACCTCTGAACTTGCTGTAGAAATAATTCTAAACGAGGCCCACACGGGCTTTATTGAGCAGAGGCTTTAAATGTTCTTCACTTATCCCATTTCTTCTGTTTTTTAGGTGATCAGAGTGACAGGTTTTCTGAAAGGACTTTACACGGATTTCGAGTTGAAGTCAGATAACGTCAAGGTGGGCACAAGACTTCCTTATTTATTTAGCTCTGAGGGTTCTTAGTGACTTTGCCACGAGGTTCTTTTGGTCTTTTCTGTGTTCAGCATTGAGGACCTGTTGTTCTTTTTGTGAAGAAGCTGTAAAAGTTGCTGCCTGTGGGTGATATTATGCATTCCACGGGGTGAACACCAACAGATCTGTGCACAGAGAGGTTTTAAAGAGTCTCCTGGTCTCTCAACAGAACCCATTGCCCTGAATTTATTGCTTTGTGTATTTGTGTTTGTACAAATAGACACACATATATGTGTGGTATATTAATATATGCATTGAACATCCTTGTTTAATATCCCAGGACTGACCTGTCTAGGATAGGCATTCCCCAGTAGCTTCACTGCAGTGCCAAACTGGCTGATTACTGAAAGAGGAGGTCAATATTATCACTGAAAACCCTTTTTCTCAAGTCCAAGGGTGACTTTAGGCTCTGTTTGCTGCTTCCCTTTGATTTTTGCCTGGGCTGATGGCGAGTTCTCCAGCTCCCAACCTGATTTGGGAGCTCTGGTTGCTGATTGCTGGCAAGCAAGGCAGTGTTTGTGTGTTGTCACTCAGGCAGCTGATCCCTTGGTGTTTGTTTAATGTAGCAACTGAACAGTGGGAGCCTGACTTCTCATCCCTCCAGCCACTTCCTGCGTGCTTTAGTCACTGATTAATGTGGGTGTTTCTTTCTGTGACTGCTCCTGCCACTGTCAGGATAACTAAAATTGAGTTATTTCTACCTGAATTGTTGCTTTTTGTTGGTACTGTTCTTGTTGACCTAAAAAGCAGATTTCCCAGCAGCTCCTGAGCAGGTTTTGGTTGCCTCTGCATGCTGCTGCCTCTCTGAGAATTTCTCTCACAAATTTCTTTCACAGCCCTTGAGTCCCTGGGCTTTTCCAGAGAGCTCTGGCAGAGGAGATCAAAATCCTGGAGCCACGGGGGAAAATGTCTCAGCCTTGAGTTCCCCTTCCCAAAACACTGATCAGGAGGAGGAGTCAGCTGCTTCCTTGCTGTGATTTCTCTTGGAGTTGTAAAAGATCAGGAGAGTAATTTTTATCTGAGTAATCCATAGGAGAGAGCTGTAAGGAGGATGGAAATCATGAGCATTCCTTAACTGTGGGGATTTCTCTGAAAGAAATTCACCTCCTGTCCCAGCTGCTTTGGACATCACTTGGCTGTGTGTTTAGCAGAGGAGTTCATCTCATTAAGTCTAATTAAACTTTGTTCCCATTTAAATGGAAAATTGGATATGATCTTGCAAGTTTTCATATCAGCTTTATATATATATATATATATATACACACACACACGAGAAGTTTTATATTCATTTATATTTATATCTTTCACACTTTCTGCCACTTGAAATTAAGGAAATACCTTTTTTTCTTTTTTTAATTGCCCAGTAAAAATCCCACCTTCTTGGCAGTTGTTTGTTTTAATCCACTTGGAAGAGGCAAAGATGGAAGTGCACTGACTCTGGAGACTCTTCCCACTTTGAGCTTGCAGCAGAACCCAGCTGTTTTTGGGAGAGTGGCTCTGGAACTTGGGATGCCACTGGAACAGCTCTGCTGAGCTCAAAATTCTCCTTGCATGGCTTTTCTTTTTAACAGGCTGGTAAATAGTGCTGGGCTGGCTAATACTCCATGAATTTTATAACATTTTTTTAATAAACTCCTGTTTTTTCCCCACTGAGTGTTCTACTTCACACCAGGATTTCATTCTCTGGGCTGGAAACCCTCCAGTAAAATTTCACTTGGTTTTACTTTATAAAACTAAAAGAAATCTGGTAATTGTGAAAGTTAAAATATCTCTTAATTATGATTTTTTTTTTTAACCAGGATAAGGATTCCAAAATCAACTTCCTTCAGAAGGCCATCGATGCAGTGGTGATGGTGACAGGAGAGCCACTGTCAGTGAAACCAGCACGAGTTGTGGCTGGGCACGAGCCTGAAAAAACCAATGAATTCCTGCAGGCAATTGGGAAGTGTTGCTTAAACAAGGTAGGGCAGAATTGCATAGATTTGATGCACACAGGGATTTATTATCAGAGCTTATTTGTGATGATCTGCTTGAGGGGAGCCTCAGGAGGCTGCAGACACGGAGCTGCTGGGATGTGCATCTGCTGGGATGGGCATCTGCTGGGATGGGCATCTGCTGCAGGGACCTGCACAGCCTGGATCCCTGGGCTGAGGGGCAGCAAGGCCAAGGGCCTGCTCCTGTCCTTGGCTCAGGACAGCCCTGTGGGACACTCCAGGCCGGGGAAGAGCAGCTGGAAAAGGCCCTGGGAGTGCCAGGGATGGGGCTGAGCACGAAGAGCCCAGGGGGGCACGAGGCCCATGGCCCCTGGGCTGTGCCAGCCATGGCGTGCCCACAGCCCCAGGGCAGGGAATGGAGCTGGGAAGGGGTTGGGGCCCCAGTAGAGGCTGAGGGAGCTGGGAAAGGGGCTCAGCCTGGAGCAAAGGAGGCTCAGGGGGGACCTTGTGGCTCTGCACAACTCCCTGACAGGAGGGGGCAGCCGAGGGGGTTGGGCTCTGCTGCCAGGGAACAGGGACAGGAGGAGAGGGAACGGCCTCAGGCTGGGCCAGGGGAGGGGCAGGGGGGACAGCAGCAGGAATTTCTCCATGGAAAGGGTGCTCAGGCCTTGGAGTGGAGTCCCCATCCCTGGAGGTGTCCAAGGAAGGCCCGGAGGTGACACTCAGAGCTCTGGGCTGGTGACAAGGTGGGGATCAGGCACACCTTGAACTTGATGGTCTTGGAGGTCTTGTCCAACCCAAATATTCTGTGCCTTAATTACCACTCTGCTGTTATTAATTGCACCATGTAAAAATGTCACTCCTGTGTAGCAGTAACAGCAGACAAAGAGTTGGTGATCTTCATCAGAATTTGAGCCAGCTCCCCACACCAATGCATTCTGAACGTTAAGGCTTTCAGTGTTCCCCGCTGTTCACTTTATTTGTTTTTGTCATTTAATAACATTGATTACATTTGAAGCACAAAATGAAGCTTCAGAACCTTTAAAATTTTTGGGGTACAGATAAATTAATTGTACAACCAGTTGCTCACCTGTGAATTCATCTCCTTTCAGTCAAAACTCTTAATTGTGGAATAAAAGTCATTTTTCCACTGTGCTTTTCTTGACTTTGGAAATACAACCATGGAGAAATTTGCTAACTGGTTGAAAACAGCTGTTCTTACACAGAATTGTTGCATTCTTACGTGGAATTATTATGTTCTTACACTGAATTGTTACATTCTTAAAATAATAGTTACTACATTAATTTCTTAATGAAATAATTTATACTCATCTTAGTGGTGTTTTTCTGTTCCTTGCAGCTGTCCAGTGATGCTGCTGTAAAAAGGGTCTTGGCTGGGGAAAAAGCTGATGCTAAAGGGAAACCTCCACCCTCCAAACCTCGAGATAAAGAAAGCAGAGAGCCCAAAGCAGAAGAACTAAAAAGCCATAGGGATAAAGAGGTAGCATTTGCATTTTGGGGGGGGTACAGGGGTACCATGAATTATTTGTTTGGGAGTTTTTTTAGCATTTTTGTGTTTGTAAAGTCCCTGTGTGATTGAGTTGCCATGTGTTGGAATTAATTTTTAGTGTTTGCTGTCTTTTTAGAGCAGGAGAGACACTGAAGTTAAAGACAGAAGTCCAAGCAGAGACAGAAAACCCAAAGGAGATTCAAGAGAGAACAGAGAAAAGGAGAGGGATAAACAGAAGAATAATGAAGAGAGGCACAAAGAACATGAAAGAGACACCTCGAAGGAAGGAGAAAAACAAGAGAGGGAAAGAAGCAGAACCAGAGCGACCAAGCAAGGAAGAGAAGCAGAGAAAACCAAAGGAAAAGGAGACACAGAGCGAGGAGATGATCCCGGGCATGAAAAAGGACAGGAAAGAGAGAAAAGACATGAAGGAGGGAGAGAAAAGGACAGACTGAAAGGAAGAGACAGAGATAAGGCCAGGGACAGAGAAGGAGAGAAAGACAGAGAGAGAGGAAGAGACCGGGACAGACAAAGGGACAGAGAAAAAAAGGATGGGGAGCTTCTAAGGGAGCATGGAAAGGAGAAAGCAGAGAAAAAGGTAATGAAAAGGTTATTTTGGGGAAGAGCTTTCCCCACGCTGTGGCTGGGACTGTGCTTGTTCCAGTGGCCTTCCATGTTTGTATTCCTGCTCATTTTAGCAGGAAGGGGTTGCAAACCCCTGCCGTGGACAGGGACACCTCCCACTGTCCCAGGCTGCTCCCAGCCCCAGTGTCCAGCCTGGCCTTGGGCCCTGCCAGGGATCCAGGGGCAGCCCCAGCTGCTCTGGGCACCCTGTGCCAGGGCCTGCCCACCCTCCCAGGAAACAATTCCTGCCCAATATCCCATCCATCCCTGCCCTCTGGCAGTGGGAAGCCATTCCCTGTGTCCTGTCCCTCCATCCAAGTCCCTCACTGTCTTCCTTGTTGGCTCCCTTCAGGTGCCTTCTCAGAGTTGGAACTGGATGGTCTTTAAGGTCCCTTCCAACCCAAACCAGTCTGGGATTCAAGGATTCAAAGTCCTGAACTGCCTCGAGAGCCACCTCTCCATTGCCTTTCATTTTGTTGTTCTTTTATCTTCCTTTTCTCTGAATATTTCCTAATTTATCTTCCTATTCTCTGGGTAGAAATTCAGGATTGATGGGCACCAAAATGCTTCTCTTAGGAGGGAGCTCGGATCTAAACCAGTTCATTTCTTTTCAGCCCACAGATTCTGAGGAATCCACACTCAGAAAAGCACAGAGGCCAACTAAAGACAGCAAGTGCCAGCCAGACACTGAGGTGAGTGGTGGAGAAGGTAGGAATGTTCAAAGTGTTGCCTTTTCCTTTGGGAATCTGCTTGAAAACAGCATGGGGTAGAAAGGTAGGTAGATGGCAAGTTTTAGGGCTGGAAAATACATGAAATAGATGTTTCCCTGGGTTTTAAAAATTTTTTTTAAATTTATTAAAAAATTATCTGAGTTTGGACCAAAAGAAAAAAAAATCTACTCAATTTATTTCATTTTCTAGATTTTATTTCTGTCTGTTGATATTTGGACGCTTCGTAGGGTCACAGACTGGTTTGGGTTGGGAGGAACCTTAGAGCTCATCCCTTCCAACCCCCTGCCATGGGTTGTCTCTTTTCCTCAGAATCTTTCCTGGAAAGCCGATAGGGTTTGGTGTTTATTTTTGGATTTTAGCAGAAGTCACTGTTTTGGAAAGAAAATGAGTCCACTGATGTTTCAGGGTCCACGTTCTGCAGCTGGAAGAGCAGCTCTGCACAGAAGCTGCTGCTTGTGATACCACTGTGCCTCCATCTGCTGCTTCCCCGTGGCCTGAGGCAGTTGGGGGGAATTTTGGAGCCATATGGCCAAATGTTTAAAGAGGGAGACTTCAGTAAATGAACCTAAAGCAGCACAGGCTGAGGGAAAACCAGGCAGGATCCCAAGTCTAGCAGGAGTCTCTGGGCCCACTGATATCATCGTTGTCCTTCCCGAGAGATGACAAATTTATAGCTCTTCCTTGGCTCAAATCCAACCAAACTCTTTAAGTTATTGGCACTGGGAGGGAGAGCTTATAAAAAGCTTATAAAAGAAGGTGGTTTGATTTTTATTTTTTTTTTTAGCCTCCAGCAAATACTCATGGCCAAGTCAAACTTCCTGCAAATTGGGTCTCTAATGGAAATTCTGAGCCTCATCCCAAACTCCGCTCGTGCTTTTGGGCACCGCAACAATGCAGTGGGGCAGTAAAGTTTCATTTCCCGTCCTAAGTGCTTCTGGGAGGGATTCCAGGGCTTTGGAATTGTTACCTGGAGTCCAAATGGCATTCTTGCCTCTGCCTGCTTGCGTAACAGCAGAGGCTGCTCAGGTCTGAGGTGATGAAAACCCAAAACTTCAGAGCAGAGAGTGGCAAATGTCAGCGTTTTAAACCTTTGGAAGAGGGAGATGAAATGAACACGTGCCCAATGATATCTGGGAGCTGAGGTAGCTGCACAAAGGGATTTAGAGGAAATTCCAGCAGGAAATCATTGGAAATTGCATCTCCTGGTCTAGGGTTGATCTCCTGGTCCTCACAGGAGTTTCCCGGCCTTGATTTCCAGAGATTTACCCTGATTTCCAGGAAATTCCAGCAGAAAATCATTGGAAATTGCATCTCCTGGTCTAGGGTTGAGCTCAGTTTCCCAGCCTTGATTTCCAGGGATTTTCCCTCATTTCCAGGAAATTCCATCAGGAAACAATTAGAAATTGCATCTCCTGGACTAGGGTTGATCTTCTGATCCTCACAGGAGTTTCCCAGCCTTGATTTCCAGGGATTTACCCTGATTTAACCACTGTGGCTCTGCTTGAGTCCCATGGCAGGGAAACAAATGCATTAAAAAGAAGGCAAACAACTTTCTGTGCACATGAAGGATGTGGAATCACATTTTGTGGTCACTGCTGCAGAATTAATAAATCTTCAGCATCTCTCTTTAGCTTTCTATAGGTATTTTTTCTATAGATAGTTATGGAATATATATAGATGTATTCATTGTAATAGAAGTGAAACAGTTTGAGGCAGTACCCAGCAAGTCAGCCACTGTTTTTTCCCCTTAGGATTAACCTCTTTATCTCTCCTCTGCATTTGCTTTAGAAAACAGATCAATTTAGCCTTAAAAAAAATTATATATTCTACATGTACAGCAAAGCTGTCACTTAGAGTTTAGTCCCTGGCTTTGCCTCAGTGATCTTAATGAGGTTTTAATAAGATTTTTCTCTATTCATGCAAATCTCAGTTTTCCTTGCTGCTAATTATCAGAGGTCAGCTTTCAAATCTACTTAAGGCTGGCTTTTTTTTGGTCATTGAAATGTGTTTTTCTTGTGCTGAAGGAACAGTAGTCATCACTTGGGTATCCATAATTTTCTGGAGCTAGAAGAAAGCAGGGATAAGTAGGAATTAAGAGACATTTGGCTACCACATGGCAATCAGAAGCTGCCTCAAGGCTGCTTCTTGCATCCCACGGTTTGGGATTAGGGTTGAGTCGTGTTCTGTTCACTCTCAGTGCATCTCAGGGAAAAATCAGACTTGAAATGGCCTTTTGGACCTTCTGAATAATGAAGCTCGTTGTTACTTAGACTTGACAAGAGGTGGGCGAGGTCACAGAGCATCTGGTGCTGCAAGTGGCTGCAGAACAGGTAAATCACTTCCTCCCTGAGGCCAAACACCTTGGAAAAGTCTCTTCCACTGTTTCCCGTGGCAGCTGGAGCTCTTGGCTGAGGCTTGCTGTAATATCCTGTCACTTCTGGCCCCTTGCAGAAGGGGGTTGATTGTTGCCCTGCAAACTCTGGAATTGGTCACTTGGAGCAGCCTCTGAGCCCTGCCTGATGAGCTCCTGTTCCCCCTGGAGCTTCTTTGGGTTATATAAAGGAGCTGTGGAGTGGAAAAAGGACAGCAGAGGGAATCACTCCATGGAAATCTCTGCAGGATGTGGCTCAGGTGTTTCTGTTCTGGAGCTGGGCATGTCCCTCTCTCTTTGGTGTCACTACACCAGAAATCCATCATCGAAACTTAGGCTTTAAAACCAGAGATTTTACTCACCTCTGTGTGTTTGAGAAGGTTTAATTTGCAGAATCTAACTCATCTCATGAGACTTCAGGTGAGGAGAAGATAATTGATTGATATTTTCCTAATAAGTCTAATCAGCCTTAGCAAGGGGACATCTTTCCTTGTTTGTGGTTCTATTGATAAAAAATTACACCTTAACACTTTATATTGTAGAGATGGAAAAATACCTCCTGGCACTGTGGATTTAGGTAGAAGAAAATTACTGAGAGGAGAGTTGATGGAATTAAATTTGCTTCCACAGACTTAATTCTTACTTGTTATTAGAGAACCATCAGCAGAGCTGATGAATTACAGGGGGAAATCACAGTGGCTGATTTTACAATGAGCCCTGACTGGGCAGCAAACATTCATTTCTTGTGTCTCAAAGTGAAATTCAGCCTGATCGAAGGTTAATTATGAGGACAAAGCAGCAGCCTGGATGGTTTGCAGAAGGCTCTGGATCCTCTCCACATGCAAACATAATTACTCAGGACTGGGGAGTGTGCATGCATCCATCAGGGCTTCCTCTGGAATGTGTTTTTTCCAGGAGGGTGTGAGATGAAGTGCAAGATTTCCCTTTAATGGCTCCAGTGGCTGCTTTTCAAAGTCTTGAAGGGGAATAGCCTCTTTTATCTCCCTTTGGAAAGCCCCCAGTCATAAATATTGTGAGATTTCTGGTTTTTGTGTGCTGCCATAGTGAGCACACGTCAGCCTTCACCCTGCACCTGCTGCCAGGCTGCACATGTGGCTCCACAAAAGCTGTTTGTAGCCACTACCTCACATAAATAAATGACCAAATCCCCTCTTGCAGCAGCCTCAGCACCTATTCCCAGCTCCCTCCCCACCTGTGCTAATAATGACCTCACCCAAAGAGCTGCTGGGGCTGCAGTGTGCCAGATGTGCTCCTGCTGCTGTAGGAGCTTTCCTTGCCCTCCTTCCAAGGTGTTGGCCTTGGGGAGGTAATGATGAGCAATTCAAATTAAGATGAGCCACTTGAAGGTTGGAATTCTGTCTGGTTTTCCTTAGAACATGCCAGAATTTCCTGAAGAGGAGGAACTCTTCCTTCTGCTGGAAGGTGTCCCTGCCCAGGGCAGGGGGTGGAAGGGGATGAGCTTTAAGGTCCCTTCTCCTCAAACCATTCTTTGATGGCATAAAAATGGCAGAATTTGTGATTCTCTGGTTATCAAGATAGACATTGGAGGCTGGATTTGCTGATCTTGGAGGTCTTTTCCAACCAACAGGGCTGACAACAAAATCTTGGATAAAAACTGAAAAAAAAAAAAAAAAAAAGCCCATAAGGCAAGAAATCCCAGGAGGTGCTAAACATATTTCAGGATGCTGGATGAGAGGCAGGGGTTTTATCCAGGGAAGTTGCCATCTGAGTAATAAATAATAAGAATAAATAGTAATAAGTAATAAATAATAAAGAATAAATGGACTGTGCAAGCCTGGTAGCACAATTTTGAAACCCTTGCTTCTGTTTTGGAATGGAACCTGAGAAGATTTTGCAGCAGGTTGAGGAGGAGCTGTGGGTGTCTGATGCAGCTGAAGCTCAGAGGGGATTGTAGGAATCTTAACTCATCGTATTCCAAGCCCAGCACAGGTGCTCTACAACTTCCACAAGGTTGGATGCTCTTGATTCCCATTTGGAAGTTGTTTTTCCATCAAATAAGAAAGAAAATAGCTGGCATAGATCCAGGAAAAAATCCCCACAGACTTGGAGAGAAATAAACCCAACATAAACGTGTGGATCAATCCTTAGGTCAATATTTGTCCTGTACAATACTCAGGAAACCAATACAAGGAAGCAGATTTTGGATATAATGACATCATTTTAAAATCTACTGTTATATAAATTTCTGGGTTTATTTTTTGTTTGTTTTGGGGTTTTTTTTTTCCAGAATGAAAGTCCTGCAAGGATATCAAGGCAGCCTTCAGCTAAAGGATCAAGGCATCGCTCCAAGCCCGGAGGAGAAGGTAACCACAGGGAGGATATTGCTATTTCTATCAAATATGCTGCAGGCTTCTTGAGTGGGAAACAGCAGAAATACTGAAATACCCCTGTTTATTGTTGTCAGGGTTTGGGTTGTACTCCCAGCCTGCCTTTGTGAATTCAATGGAAATTTTCCTGCCTGGATTTGGGATATAGGAAGCGAGATTCAGTTCAGTTTGCTTTCCATGCACACTGCAGATAGAAATTCAGCCTACTTTTGGTAATTTCTATGTAATTTCTCTCTAAATGAGCTTTTGGACTTGTCTTCAACTATTTCTGACATTTAACAGTTGGTAAAAGTTGGCAGCAGAGCAAAATAAAGGTTTGAGCCTTGAAATGGTTTTTAATTGGGTTCAACAGACAGTTGGGCCAGGCTTTCCAAATAAAGAAATGATTTCTGTGTGGAGAAAGGTGCTTCCTTGCAATTATGCCATCAACTTTTGCAGTTAAACCTATTCAATATTGTATTTACACACTGACTGGAAAGTAGACTTGTCCTCAGAATATCCCAAATATTGCACATCAGGAAGAAGGGAATCTTAGCTGAGCACTGCCATCCCTTTGTGTAGGAAACCAGGAGGAAGAGGCTGGAGAAACTCCTGGGTAAGGAATGAAAGTGGCTGGTGCCCAGAGCTCAGCCAGCAGCAGTGGAACTGCAATTTCTGGCTGTATTTCAGTGCCTTTTGCTCCTCCTCTTAGATCAGTGATTGATCCTGGTTTCCTTTCAGTGCTGTGTGAAATTAATTCTGAATTATAAAGAAGAAGTCACTGTACATAAACCACTTAAATGTCTGTGTGCTCAGAAGATTCAGGGACACCTGTGAATTGATACCTGTTAAAAACAGCCAGTTCTGGTTAAAAATGGGTGCTCTTTAGACTGATGAAGATCTTCATAAACTTAATTTGCCAATCTCAGTATTATTAATTTCTTTAAGGAGTTTCTGTAGTGCTGAGTGTCTTCCCAAGCACCCACATTTTCTTTAGATTTCTGGTTTGGGTTTCCATGTGTGTGAGGCAAAATCCATCAGTCCTGCTTTGAGGATAATGAGTGGCCCTTTTGGGCACCTTAAATACCTTGGAAAAATCCTGGCACTTGGGATCTGAGTGTGTGTTTATTTAGGAGCTTCATTCAAGTCAGTGCCAGAAAATTGAAATTTTTATGTCCCATCTCCTGTGCTGTGAAGTTGGAATCTTTTGGCAGCTGAAAAACCCTGTCTGGATTGCATTAAATGCAGCCTTGTTTTACTGCTTGGTGATCCTCTGCTGATCCTGGAACTCCTTTGATTTCCCAGGATTTCAGTCTTTGGTTTATGTGGCACTAAACTGCACTGAGCAGACACACCTCATTGATGGGATTGTCTCCACAAACCCAGGATCCAGTTTTCCTGATAAATGGAATACAGTGGATGCCTTCCCCTGTGCTTTGGCTGTAGGGTGCATATTTCTAATATATTAATATCTTAATATATTTTTAAATGTCATT
>VXAC01004775.1:0-11630 GCA_013399225.1 Rhipidura dahli | reverse complement strand
TTAAATTCTGTTTGGTAACTGGCTATTACCAAATAGACACCTTTATGATGTATTTTGTTCCCCTTTCTGTAAGGGGCCCCACAGAGAATTGCAAAATGCATCTCTTTTGATTTTACAGAAAAGGGGGAATTGTCGGTGCTGAGAAAGCTTTAGCTAGGAAAATCTCAGCTCTGCTCTATTCTGTGAGAACTGTTTCTTTCCCATATGCTCTAGTCAAAATAATATTACTGTTTTTCTCTGATAGAGAATACTACTGTTAGGAAAACAACTCTCTGCTACATGCTAGATTTTTGGGCCTGCCCCTTGGGGGTGGTTAGCTCACAGAACCAATGGCGTTGCGACATGTAGCACATTTGAGATCTATCTTATAAAATCATTTCTGAAAATTGGTAAAGTGCAGACTTTTGCCTATTTTTCATCTGGAGTCAGTATGGTTCTTTACTGCGTACTGTGACAATCTGCCCCATGGGAAAGTACAGGAATGGGCCAAGAGTCCAATTTTCCTTCAGTTTGCTTCTTCTCTGTTAAAAACAGTCACTGATGTTTGCTGAGAATAAACCTGGCTACAGCTATTTTAATTTTAATTTACTCTGCTGTCCACTTCAAATTTTTTCACTTCTCGTTTCCCTTTGGCCAGTAATTACTTCCCAATTGTAGTGGGTTGACCCTGAACTGACAGACAGTTTTCTGGTCAAATCACACTTCTCTCAATGTTACCTATAAAACCCTGTGGAAGGTGGGCGTTTTGGGGGTTTTTAAAGTCCAGGGGTGGCAGCCAGGAGCCCCAGGCCCACCGGGGCCATGCCGGGCCTGGCTGGGTGGCCCTTCTCTTGTCCCTCCCCACCCCCCCCAAGCCACAGCACAGACATCCACTGACTATTAAAATTACAATCGATAAATGAAGCGTTTCTCTGAAGCTGGATCAGAGGAGATTTAGGGTAGATATCAGGAATATGGTCTTCACCGAGTGGGTGGTTGGACACTGGAAAAGGCTTCCCAGGGAAATGGTCACAGCACCAAGCCTGCCAAGCTCCTGGGCACATGATATGACTCTTGGGCATATCCTGAACAGGACTAGAAGGTGAAATTGGTGATCCTTGTTGGTCCCTTTCAATTAAGGATTTCCTATTACTCATTGATTCTAAGAATATCTGAGAAAATAATTTTCTTCCATAAATATTAGCAGATAACTTCACTTTGCATAAATCAGTCCTCAATCATGATGCATGTGTTTTGAACTCTATTCCAAACACCCTAAGCTTTCTTGCACTTCTTTCAGATATAAAGAATGATTTTTGTTCTTCAAACATTGATCTGTGTCAAGTGATTTTACAAAAGGTGTTCTGCCTTCCTACAACCTTTTCCTAATTTTTTTTCTCCATAAAAGAAATGCTGACTTATAGAAAATTTCTCAGTAAAACTCTGCAAAACGAACAGAATGAGGGACTTGAACTTCTTTAAAAACAAGAAGATTTCTATCCAAATCCAGTAGCATGTAAATGGACTGAGTCTGATCGCAGGACCCTGATGTATGGAGAAAGATCTCCATTTCATGCACAACAAGGTGAGCAAAACAGGAGTAGATTATTGACCTGTATGCCAAAAGTGTGGAAGACTTAAAGGGGGTGGAGGGGGCACAAAGGTAATGGACTCCAAAAGTCTTCTAATCTGTATGTAAATCTAAAAATGACAATTGGTGTTTTTCCCCAAACAGAAAAATGTCACAGCAGAACAGTTGGTATACTGCTAAAATGTACATGCTACCAAGGAATTTACGTGGCTTCATAATCATGGCAAAAGAATCTGCAGCACAGGTTGTGTCAAGTAGCAGTAGTTACTCAGAGGATTTTGCTGAAACCAGGGTTACTTTAAAATGGATGACTTGAGAGCATCCAGAGGAAACAGGGAGATTAAGATCTGCTATTTGAGGAATCATTTTGGAGGGTTGCATTTGGCAGGAATGCTGATGAATATACAAATTTATGCATTGTGTCAACTACATTTAACTGCATTAACATTTATGAAGTGAGTTGTTAGAGAATCTGCTGACAAGGAGCACTGTAAGAACACAACAAATAATAATGAAATAAATTTCTAATATCAAAGAGCAAAATTACACCATGCAGAACTGACAAAAAAAGACTGACTCCTGCACTAACAACACTAGAAATAAAACATGCTCTTAGTCATTAAGTATATATTCAGTGAGAATTGCACAGAGAGAAACAGATTTTGACTTGTGTTGGTTTGAAATAAATTTGGGTGCTTGAAGTAATTTAGTATTCTTGCCCATGGTGTTTAACAATCACAAGATGCCAATAGAAGGAATATACAGGGAATAAAGTAAATATGAAGACTGATCTCTATTTGAGGAAGACAACATGCAGCATTTCATAGTTTAAAGTTACAGGCCTTATTTATAGACAAGAAGAATCCTAGAAATGAAATGTTTGATTTTGCAAACCAGGAGAGAGTACATTACTGACAATAACCTCAATTGCATGAGTTTGCTTTTCTTTTTATTAAATCTACATATTTATACATTTTTCAAATACATTTATTTTGATGAGCTCTTAGTTTTGTACTTTGAGCTGCTGAATAATGCATTTTCCAGTAGTCAACTTGTAACTTTTTATTCATGTCAAACATACTTTTCATGTCAATGAACTTCTGTCCTTTTCAAAATTCATTTTTCTTCAACTTGACACTTGTAAAATTATTCAAAAAAATACAAGCAGACTTTTCTTTAAAATGTTACACAGCAGAAAGTTGGAGAAAAAATATTTTTTTGACACCTTCAATATCCATTTTCCCACTCTGTTTATACCTGAAACCTTCCACTGAGTTTGAACTCTTGTCATTCTAATCCCAATATAATACTGTTCATCAGTGATTTCATTCTGAAAACTCCACTGTCCATCACAGACTATAATATTAATTTGCTTAAGAACTCCTTTCTTATCAGAAAGCAAATGAAAACCACTTAAACGGCCTTTCGAGGTTTTGTAGAATATTACCAATTAATTTAGGAGAGAACCAGAATCATCAGTTGTCTTGGGGTGACTTTATGATGTGTATCCTCTATTGCTGCTCTATGCCCAGAAATTAACTTTGTGCCTTTTTGTGCCTTTAAACTGAGCCTGAGAGGGGGGAGAGAAAAAAACCTGGCAAACTTTTCAAAGCAGTTGTTCAAGGACACAGACACACACTCCTCTGCGTTCTGCTGCTGCTGCGGTAGCAAGAGCGGCGGCAGCACCCTTCTTGCTTTTCAGCCAGCTTTAGGCTCCTTTTCTCCAGAGGGAGACAGAAAACTGTACTTAGTTTTCTTGGGACTTTGGTTTTTCCTTTCTTCTCTTCTGGACTGCTTCAATATCAGAACACACCAGGAGTATTTTCTTCTGAGGCCTCAGAGGTGGGCTTACACTGACCCATCTCCGAGGAAGGAGGAGAGACGACTTATAGGTTCACAAGAGGTTTTATTATTTAGCATTATTATCTTTTTCCTGTGTGTTTTAAAATAAATAGTTTTTTATCTCTTTCACTTTCCTTCAAGGAATTTTTTTTTCCCGAACCTGGTGGGGGAGGGGTGGTTGTAACCTGCCCTCTATCAGCAGATATTTTCCTCCAAATTTGTCCCAACCATCACATCAGTGTACATAGTCACAAGCATAAAATGAGCTGTAATTTTTGCTAAAAACTTCTCTCTTTTGTGTTTAATTTTCTACTAAATTTTATTTTTTGTGTCTTTTCTTAATGCAGTAAGTGTGTTTTTAGTAGATTCTGCCTCATGTCACTTGGTTTCATGCTAGCAGGTCATGGAATGCACGACTGTCTGAGCTATGGAAGAGCTTTCCACTTCCTTCCTAGGTCTTTTACAGTTTCCAATGATTTGGAGCCTTTGAGGGTTAAAGTTTTACATATTATGTGCCAGCCACGCCTTTTATTTTCTGTAGCATTTTGGTAATTCCTGAATTCCTAATTATCTCTTGGTCTTCATACATGTGGTGGCCGGTGAACATACTTTATGTTAAGGTGACCAAAAGGCTTCTCCCAGGATGGACAGATTGGTTGTTGAGAAATTCTTGCAGGAGAACGGACACTGGGATACACAACCCAGCTTTCCCAGCATTGAATCAAGCTGAATAAAGGATATGCTATCTTTGATAACACCACAGAGGAGAGAAAAGGAAACAACCCAAGGATGAGAAATAAGGATGTATTGACCACAGCACAAAAGAAATACAGTTTAGGAATCACTGAGACAATAGGTTAGTTCAGCAATATGAAAGAAGTATAGTTTAGGAACTGCTGAAACAATAATTTAGTTCAAAAAGGATTGATACATTATGCTGAACAAAAGGATGAGAAATGCTGAAATATGGTGAATAGCAGTCACAGCAAGTGTCCAATCAGAAGTTTAGATGCAACATGCTAACAGTAGCAAGCATCCAATCATTAAACTTCTTTTTGGCCGGATGATGTTCGAATCATCACGTATTCAGAACTGAAAATGCTATATAAGTGTATATTTTGCCCATAATAAATGGCTTCACATGATCATATTGATCGTTGCGTGATGTCCCGTTCTTTCACCTCCACAATTGGTTATGTTAATCCATTCCAGTTTGAATTCCCCAGTTGGCTGTCAGCCTCTACCCCTCATCACTCCCCCAGAGTTTCCCCATTGGTCCCCGTTCCCTAATTCTGCCTTTTCCCTGCCCCCAGATAAAACTGAAGCTTGCCATTAAGTTTTTGTCTTTGCCCCTGCAACCTTCGACAGTAAAGATGAAAGAAATGCTGGAATGCATGCAAATATCCCTCCTGACTCTTTTTCACTGACTTTAATATCAAACCTGCCCATGTGTCTGTTGGAAGCACATGGGACCCCATGGAGCTGGGCAGGAATGGTATTAATACATATTTGCAAACTGCTTTTGTTACTTCTAAGATCATATTCAATTAAATTATTTCCAAAGTCAAAAATCCACATTTAGCACTCTTTTCCTGCTGAAGGCTAAGAAAAAATTAGACTAAATGCCCTTTGCTGAAGCCTGTGACGTTTTGGCTGGGGATACAGTTATCTGATTTGCTGATGTTTTATCATGCCCCCTCGCTACCACGTAGCAAACAGATTATATGTACATGGGATGAGGTAATACACATGTCCAAAAAACCCAAAATGACAGGCTCTATATTAGCTCCATATTAGTCTAAAATGTCTCAAATCAGAAAAGTTATGTGAGGCTCACTATCAAAAGTTCTCTGAAAAAAGCAAGCATAATGTGTATCACTGGTGAAAAAAACCAATAAAATTAGGAGAAATCAGGGTTACAGGTTATTATGTCACTGTGAAATCTGTGGTATGCTACAAAATAAGAGTAATGAGAATAGTCAAATATAAGGAATCATTTTCATACAAAAACAGGCTAAATGGAGTGTAACACTTCATCTTAGGAAGAAGGTGACTTAAAACACCTGGTTGCAAGCACCAGTGGTCATAAAGAGCATAAATTGGGAGGGTAAAGGATCACATACACCGTTTCATGCAGCACAGGCACTAGCGAAGCTATGAGGGATTAGAAGTATGCTGGTTTCCTTTGTTGTCATGGCTTAACTTTGTGGCCAAATATAAGAGTTTCAAAGATCATGAAAAACATTCTCCAATCAGGGCTGCAAATAACTTCTGCAGTGTTGTAGTGGCAAAATCATGGTGGGGTTTCTGTCGGAAATAAGAGACAATTCTCGTGATAGGATTAAAAGAAAGATGTTTTTATTGAACCCTATCACGAATCCGGAATCCCGAAAATAAACAAAAAGAATGCACTGAAAATAGATAGGGTAAGGTAGGTGAGGGGAAAAGGGTCCCGGTCAGCGATCAGAACCACTGAACTGCCAATGGCAGTTCAGAGGAGCTCTGAGCGGGGCGACACTACCTGAACTTGTCGTTCAAAGGTAGTGGAGAAAAAGGTGTTAGAGAGGCCGAAAGCACCGGCTCACGCTTAGGACCTGCTAATCAGTTCCTAGCGAAGAGACCCTCTGTGCTCCAACGAGTGGCAGCTGCAGAGAGCCCCCTCCCTCTTCGGGAGCTCTCTTTTATAGGTAATTTGGAGAGGTTGGGTCTGGGGATGTATCCTCCCCTTAGGCCTGATGTTATTGGGCATACTAATTAATTAGGAGGTCCCCTCCGCCAATGAGATGTTGTCGTCTAGGGGAGATGGATGGCTTGTTCGCATTGGCGGGAAGGGGCCTCATTAGTATGCCAGCCTGGATACATCCAAGTCACAGACCCAACCGTCTGTTTCTAATTTTAGGTCTCCAGCGCTAGGGATCCTTTAATATGAGCTGGGGGGCTGGGCACTCTCCCCCTCATGTTAAGTAGAATAAGATCATTAAACTTTATTTTTAAACCTTTAAACCGTATGTAAACCTTTAAAACTTTTAACAATTAGCTTAGCATCAATAGTTCAACCGTAAACATTCATTTAAAAAGGTTTTTGAAAACGTTAATAACTTTAAAACTTAACAAATTGATAACTTCATTAATTAAAATCCTAAATCTCATAACAATGCAAAAATTTTATTCAGTTCTGTCATTTATGACAATTCCCCCCTTTTTGTCTTTGTCCGGGGTTAAAATTTTGCATTGTCCCTTTAAACGAATGTGGACAACTCTTCATCCACTTTTTGTGGAGATTTAAAGTCTCTCAGAACCCTGTATGCCATCTTGCTGGCTTTGGTGTTTTTATTGTCCACGGTTACCTGAAGAATCCGCGTTCTTGCAGTTGGAGAGGCCTGCGACTGATAATGCTGCTGCATTTCTTGTATAGCTGGCATTTGTGAGACAACGGAGGTGATCAATCTCACCAAACATGGGATCATGCAAGGGAGGAAGATGAGGCCTATTAATGACAAGCCAATAATCATTAAGGCCTTCTTCCACCACTGGCTAGGGAATAATTTGCCCCACCAGTTTGAGTCTGTAATAGAGTGCCAAGTTTGCACTGGTACATGGGCCAATTTGCGAATTTCGGTAGCTATTTGCGAGATTGCTTTCCCGTTGTCGTCAATGTGTAGGCAGCAATCAGTCGTATTGAATTTCTCGCAGACCCCTCCCTCCTTTGCCAGCAAGTAGTCAAGGGCTAGTCTGTTCTGGTATACTGCGGAACGCATCTGAGTTTGTTGTGTGGATATTAGTTCTAGGGCCTTAGCAGTCTTATTGGTAATTATTTCGATGAGGGCCTGCAGACGTATGATGCGATTAAGGTTCTATAGCCCCAACTTCCATCCTGGGCCCAGGTGGCAGGACCGTATACCTCTAAGATCCTCTCGGGTGGCCACTCTTCATTCTTCCATCTTTGTGTTCCTCCGATGACGTGTCTTTTGCTTCTGCTCAATTCATCGTAGAGTGGCACACCCAAGTGGTTTCCTGCTGGGTCAGCCAGGAGGAAGAAGTTGGGCTGAATAGCCCCAGGGTGCAGCTCCCTTTCCTGTGAGTTGGTAGTTTTGAATAGGCCCTCTGTCCACAAATCCAATACAAGGAACTTGGGGCAGCCCAAAAGTCTTTCTCTGTGGAGGTGATCTTTTTCCAATACTTTGCTAGCGAGGGGAGGGTCGAATACGGATTATTCCCTTCCTCCCAACACTGGTACAGTAGTTCTTCACTGTTCCAGATACAGTTTTTATGCGGGATCTTGCTCGTGGACCAGTACACGTCCGGTACCTTTGGGAGCCACCACTGCTTGTTGGAATTGGAGTCTGTAATATAGTACCTCTTACAGGTGGTCTCTCCCACCTCCCGTGTGTATTTCTTCCCCTTCCTCCAGAGGCACTCCTCTCCAATCACCGTGTTGCTCAACATCCAAATTTCTTGGTCGTCTCGGGTAGTAGGGGACATTTCGTCGAGCTTTAACATTTCGAGGGGTCCAATACTGACCCCTCGCCAAGGCCAGTGCTCGGAAGTTAAAGTCCCTCCACACACCCAGCAATTGGTTAAATTTAATTGGCCACTGATCCGTTCTGCCAAATCCACAAATAAGTTTTTGTCCGAATCGAGTGGATCAGAGCCTTCTTGATTTTGCTTTTCTTGGATCACTACTTCTTGGATTAGGTCGATGTCCATGGTTTTCCTTTTTCTTAGGTCTTCCACTTTCTGAATGTAATTAAAATTGAAACACAGCCAGATCTGTTCGGAGGGGCACTCTCCGCGTTTAACCTGGACATCGTTGCCAATATTCCGCCCAATCCAATAAGTGTGTCCCTTTTCAGAGCACTTTCTTAGTTCCGTGAGATTGTAACAACTGGGGTTAACATAAGAATGTGCTCTGAAGAAATGCTTAATATTGAAGGAGCCTCCGACCGTCTCATAGGCTGTTTTATAGCACTTGTTGCACCTCGGCAGCTGCGGGTTGGCTTCGGACCTAGGTACCAGCTTAGCTATGATAATACATACCAGAACATAGAGCAGTAGCCTCCGCCACTGCTCCAAGCTGGTCCGAGCTAGATTAGGTACCCGCTGTCGCGCTTTGCCATCTCCCATATCGTCAGTGAGGGTGCAACCAAATGCTTGCACGTGATTGGGGACTCCTTGAATATTAAGTTTGGCCTTGGTTGGCTCACCAAATCTGATCGTGCCCGGAATTTTGCTGAATTTGAGCTCGACGGTCATGGAGGAGAAGTGCTCTGTCTTTGTCGACTTGAGAAGATCTGTAAGGAAATGAGAGAGAAGCTGTTACTAAGGTAGCTCTCATTGTATTGGATCCTGAGAGTTGTAACTTTTAATAACAACAGTAACGATTTCAACTTCCTACAGAAAAGCAACTTAACAACCTTAACTTATAACTTAGTAACACTTTAAACTTTCAATTTGGGCAGCCTTAGCCTTTTTAGTTATCTTCTTTGGTCTGACTTTCGCTGGCATTTCTTAGCTTTCCTTGCTCTTCTGTCGGCGGGGCCACTGGACCTTTAACACGTCTGGCATGTGTCCATCCATGTTCCGCTGTGCGGATTGCTGTTTCAGTTGTTATCAGGACCTGGAATGGACCCTCCCAAACAGGTGTTAGTGATCTTGACTTCCAGGACTTTATCAAAACCCAATCCCCCGGTTCAATGTTGTGAATTGGCGAGTCTAATGGGGGTGTCTGTGGTATCAGACCTTTTTCCTTCAACTCTTTAATGTTGCTGGCAATAATGGAAACATATTTTTGTATATTGATGTTACCATATTCCTTGGTATCGATCTCTTTCTGTGTTGCCAGGTACGGCAACCCGTATAACATCTCATAGGGAGAAATTTGGACATCAGCACGCGGTTGGGTTCGAATTTTAAGGAGGGCAAGTGGAAGGCACTTCACCCACGTCCACTTGGTTTCGAGAATCAATTTTGTAAGTGTCCTTTTTAGTGTCTGATTCATTCTTTCCACCCTTCCCGAACTCTGAGGGTGCCAGGGAGTATGCAACTTCCAATCTGTGCCTAATTGGTCCATCAAGGTCTGAACTACCTTTGATGTGAAATGAGTGCCTCTATCAGAGTCAATTCGATAGGGCACTCCATATCGTGGAAGGATTTGTTCCAGGATCACTTTGCTCACTGTTTGAGCAGTGGCATTGGCAGTTGGAAAAGCCTCAACCCAGTGAGTAAGGTGATCAACAATTACCAATAGGTACTTCCACCTTTGCACAGGGGGCATTTCTGTAAAATGGATTTGGATACTCTGGAATGGACGGGTGGCTAGGTCCATTCCTCCCCCTGTGACATTTTTCATTACTTTCTGATTAACTTTTTGGCATACCACGCAATCGCGTGTAATTTGGTTTGCCACCTCGTATACTCCCAAGCAGAAAAATGTTCGAGAGAAGTGGTCCACTAGGGCCCTCGATCCCCAGTGGTAGTTTCTGTGTATTTGGGAGAAAATTTCGCGAGTCAATTCTTTATTTAGGATTTGTCTCCCATCCGGAAGGTGCCACTTTCCTTCCGGATCTTTGATGCCCCCAAGATTAAGCATCTTTTTTTCTTCTTTTTCGTTGAATTTGGGTGTGGGTAAGGGTGAAGTGTTTCCACTTACCTCCTTTCCCGCAGTGTGGCCCTTCCCCATTTCTGTCCTTTGGTTGCCCCCCGATGTGGCAGAGATGGTTGTCCCTTCGGAGTCGCTTGGAATTGGATTTCCATTCTCATTTGCTTTAGACATAGCTCTTTTAGGATGTCTTCTGGTCTCTGATCTTCTTCTGATGCTGCTGATTTCGCAGCCAAATCTGCTAAGTTGTTGCCTTTCACCTCCTTAGAGTTTCCTCCCTGATGACCAGGAACATGAATGACTGCTATTCCTGCGGGAAGTTTTAGAGACTCCAAGATTTTTAAAATTAGTTCTTTGTGAATGATATCTTTGCCTTTAGAGTTTAGGAAACCTCTTTCATACCATATCTTCCCGAATGTGTGGACTACGCCATAGGCGTACCGGGAGTCGGTATAGATGTTCCCAATTTGACCTTCTAATAGCTGGAGGGCTCGGTCTAAGGCATACAACTCACAGATCTGGGCAGACCATTGTGGGGGTAATTTTCCTTTTTCTTTAACTGTCATTCCTTTCCCTTCCACAATGGCGTACCCAGACTGTCTTTTGCCATTTATGACTCTTGAAGACCCGTCTATGTATAATTCTAGCCCGCCAGCTATGGGAAGGTCTGTGAGGTCTTCCCTAACTCTGGTTTGGAGGTCTATTACGTTCAGGCAATTGTGTTCCAGCCTGCCTTCTGGTATTCCATAGAGAAATAGCGCTGGATTTTGGATGGTGCTTGACTTGATTTGTAACTGCTCGTTTTCCATTAATATGCTCTCATACTTTAATTTTCGGGCATCGGTGAGCCACTCCGATGCCCTATGACTGAGAATGGTCCTAATGCAGTGGGGAGTGTGGAGTGTATGTTTCCCCCCAAACACCAACTTCTGGCACTCGGTGACCAGCACGGCTGATGCAGCGACAGCCTGGATGCAAGTCGGCCACCCTCTCGACACAGGATCGAGGAGCTTTGAAAGAAAGGCCACCGGTTTTCGGACCCCTCCCCAACTCTGTGTCAAGACACCAAAGGCTACCCCGTTGTCCACATTTGCGAACAAATCGAAGGGTTTTTCTAGGGCTGGTAGACTTAGTACGGGAGCCCGAATGAGTTTTTCTTTTAGATCTTTTAGCTTTTTATCATCATCTGCTGTCCAATTAACGGGTTCCTCCTCTACCAATTTGTCATATAAAAATTTTGCGGACTGAGTGTACCCATCAATCCAAAGGCGGCAATAGCCAATTAGCCCCAAGAGTTGTCTAATTTCTTTCTTGGATTTCGGAGGAGGCAGGCCAATAATTCCTTCAATTCTTTCGGGGCTAAGTTTTTTCGCCCCATGTCCAATTAAGTGTCCGAGGTACTTGACCTCCTCCTTTACAAATTGTAATTTAGACTTAGATACCCTCAGTCCGTTTTTCCCTAGAAAATTCAGTAAATCAATTGTGGCCACACGTACTGCGGACTCCTGTTCCCCGGAAACTTGTCACTTGTGTGACCCTGACCCCTTCTGGTGGAACGAACGTGGCAAGCAAATCCTCCAATGCTCTGCCAAAGAGTAGTGGAGCCTCAGTGAAACCCTG
>VXAC01004771.1:88186-112218 GCA_013399225.1 Rhipidura dahli | reverse complement strand
AAAAAAAAAAAATATTGCAAAAAATCTTTCCATTCAATTTGTCTTTCCCCCCTGTCTCTTGTGGAAACAATTTGAGGCAGTAACATTTCAGCCATTGCCAACACTCATCGTTGCCTTTTAACAACATATGCAAAAAACACAGAGGAAGGTTTAAGGCAGAGAGAAGTCGTCTTTTCTGAAGTGGGAAAGGGCAAGTACAACAAAAGAATGTGGCACTACAAGGTGTGGGAACACAGATCATTATATAAACTCTGTGGGTAAAATCCAAGTCTCCTGAAGTCATAGATTTTGCCTCTAACTACAATATATTGGCACTTTATCTGGTATAAAGACAGCAAAGCTGAAAACAAATCTCAGTGAACGAGAAGTGCATAGTTTTAAATATTACCCAAACTATCTTGAGTTCTTGGAAACAACCTACTTAACCACTTTAGGATTCCTACTCTGATTGTCTTTTCTTAAGAATTACCTGCTTCATTCCATTATTTATGCTTTAAAAGCAGAAGACATCCTCCTGAAAACAATAAAAGCTTTTCTCCCAGAAGACCAGAGGAATATATATGGCCTGGTTTTGGAAACAAGGACAAACACCCAGAGCAGAGCCCAGCAGCTGTTAATATAGAGGAGTTGTTAAAGGGGATCTCCTGGTATTACATTGCAAGTTGTCATTTTCTGCAGTAGTGGAGGCATCTATTGATGTAATGGTCTCAGGAGACAGGGGGGCTTAAGTAGTTTTTTGAGACATGAGGGTATTGACCTGACCTACTCACAGCACTTGAATTGTTGGGAATGTTGATTCATGATTTTACAAAGACCTCACTATTCTTATTCTCCAGAGTGATTATACACCTGACAAATGGTAAAAGCAACATTACTGGACCTCAGAGAGTTATTTTACTTTTAATGCATGCCATTATTAAGCCTGATAGCTTCTCTTATTGCTGTTTTGATAGCTGCCTGCTGTTTAAATGAAAGCACCACATTTCCTGACAGCTCATGCACAGGTGGCCCTAGTCTCATTCTAAACAAGTTGAGGAGAAATCAGTCTTGGTCAGGATGGGGGTAGAAGAGAGGTGTCAGTCCATGTCATCCGAGTTTGAACAGAGAATTTCACCTTGAAGAGGGAAGAATGAAGGGAAAGGGCCTAGGAGGGGATGCTGCCTGGCACTCCTGTCTCACCAGTGTACTTGGTATGGGACCATCTCTGCTGAGCCTTACGGTGTCAAGACAACACAACCCTACTGTGGCCCTTCTCTGATATCCTACAGGTGCTGGGATTTAATGTGAAAAGCACTGACACCATTATTTATGATAACTCTATGCAAGCCATGGACAGAAAAACAGATTAAACTATTGCCATAGCTGAGTTCCTCTTCCCAACTATGTCAGGAAAGCCCATTTCATGTGTCCATGACACTGCAAAAATTAATAATGACTAGAAGTGCCCAGAGCTGGGGGACAGGCCCTGTTCACACACATGCTTCATTGCAAACATTATGAAGGTTTGGCAATGAAAAGGAAGAATTGTCCCTTGATTTGTAAATAAGTACATACATGGTTTTGAATACTTGGTTTTAATTTCAAGGTCTCTCTGGGATCCACTAAAGAACCACAAAGCAAGTTTTGACCTTTTGAGGACTCTTTTGGGTTAGGCAATCTTTCTAAGAGGGTTATGAGGCTTTGACTGGAAGAGTCAGTAGGAACTGCTTCCTGCTGAGGATATTCTGCCCCCAGGAGTCCCATCCCCACTATAATTCTGAAGAACAAGCTCTTCACTAACAGGTTATTTATCCCCTACCAAATTCTCAAAAGTTGGAAAAACGCAGCCCACAGACAGCAATCTGGGGTCCAGGGTGGAAAAACACCTTCTCTTGCATTCCCTCTTCTGGGAAACATTTGCTATTTGCATTGGAATCACACTTCAGTGATACCAAGGATCCCTACTGGCTCTTTAGGAAGCTTGGGCCCCCACCTTTTCTACTTTGAGCTGCTGTGCTGCTCCAGCTGATTGTTTTATCTTTGTGGCATTTAAGCTAAGGATGTCCCAGTGGACAGATTGTCCCCTATGAGCCTCAGACAAAGACTGTGTGTGGATTAGAGAGCATTTGGGTCCTCTCTGGACCCTTGTAGACTTAGGTCCCTGACAACCTGAGACACTGATCCTGTGAGGAGAGCCATGGTGCCATACCCCACAAACCCAATGGAGCTCCAGTGTTTCTTGCCTTGTTAATCCCTGCTTTCCTCAAAACTGTGGCAATGAACTGAGCTGAACAGGCCCATCAGGAGCAGAGAAAGGTTCTTTTCCAGGTGTTTATTTAGCATCTCCCCAGCACTGTCCCACTACAAACACAGCTCTGACCTTTCCTTATTTTACAAAGCAAAATATTGCTAAGCCTCTTACTTACAGCAGCCTCCAGACACCCGTGAAGTTCAAGGGTGTGGCTGTGGCCTCAACTCTAATTATGGCTCAGGGTTGTATTAGTTGATTATTTGCTACAGCTTTCTGCTTTTCTGGCTTGGATGACTGCAAAAGTGGCAAAAGCCACTGGAAATAAATTCATCCTCTGAGAAACTTTTTGGCCCAGAGAGAAACAGTGAGTACTAGAAAGCCTGCTAGTAAACCCGGAGAGTTTTACTACCAGCCTTTTGTAACAAGTCTGTAGGTAATTTTTTACCTTGTTTATACATTGAATGGTTACAAATCTTGAAGCTTTCCTGAATTCATACGCTTAACTTTGACTTAAGGTTTTGTAAAAATGAAAAATGCTTTTCCTGTGATATGTGTTTGGTAGCTGTTGGACCAGCTGTGTAACCTGTTTGATCATTCCCATCTCCTCTCATAAGGAGACAGTGGTACATTGATAGGTTGCCTCTATGTAAAAACTTAATTTAAGAAAAACTCTTTTAAAAACACCCTAACACCCTGTTAGCAAAAGGTGAGAGTTCACTCTCAAAAAGGAAAAGAAAAGTAGCTATAGAAAAGCTTTTTTCACAATGATTAAACTCTGTTCTCGGTGAAGAAGGACATAAAATTGCTAATGACTTCAAAGAGTGCAAAATTGGGATATCACTTAATTTCTTTGATAATCCTATCCCAAACATATTCCTCCTGGATAACAGCTGTACACTCATAAGCTCCACTTTAAAAACCTTGGAAAAAATACAGATGTAAGAAACTTTTTCCTTAGCACTTGCACATCCAGCTGAAGCCAGGATGCCACTGCAGGAGGTGGAAGGAAGAATGACATTCCTTGCTCTGAGAGCTGGCATTTTAAGCAGCAACAACTGGCATTTTAAGACCAACAACCAACTAAAAGATGGTTCCTTCATGGCAATTTGGCAGACCAGTGCTGATGCTGAATCAAAATCCAAAAGCCCTCATGTCTAGTCCAGAGACTTATCAGTGGCCAACCCAGGGAAGCCACCTCACTGCTCCTAACTACTGTGAGAAGAAACTTTTTTCCTTTTGCCTCACGTTTTTCAGTAAATGCAGAAAAACTGAACAAGGAAAACTATAGCTCTTTATGTGGCCCCATTTACAAGGGAAGTCAGCTTTGCTGTAAAAGCCTTTTCCTTCATTTCCATTCCAAAAAAGATAGTAGAATAGGGTTTGCCACCATCTTTGAAGGCGGAATACTTTAGAAGCTGAAGAAAAACCTTTTTGGCATATCTTTCCAAAGCATGGGAATCACCCTTTTTCTGGGTTTTCTATTTAGCTCAAAGGGTTCCTTTTGCCAAGATACCTGGTTCTCTTGTCAGGTGCACAGGCACTTTGAGAAGGACTCCCTGTAACTCTTGTTCAACTTGTTTATGTTGCCTCCATAGAGATCAGTGGGCTTGCAGGCTGCACGAGGATCTCTTCTGGTGAGTTTCCCTTTCAGTGTTTGGCCTTCTGCAGGAACTGGAGGTCTTACTGCCTTTTGTTTATTTTGCAACCGGGATTAGGGACTGATTCTGATCTGTCTGACAGCGAGGTAAATCGGGAAAGCCACAAGGAAGAGAGAGAAGGACCTTTCATGGAGAAGGACCAGGAACGTGCTCAAAATTTGATTCCCTCCAGCCATGAGATATTGAGAATTCACAGATCATGTTGTGAAGTTCTAAAAAAAAAGACCCAGAGTGAAAATGGATTTTTTAAAGAGTTTCAGTTTTGCAGAGGAAGCTTAGTGAGCAGTGCACAGAACCAGCTACACGTGTGTGCATGTTGTAATAGCCTGGGACAGCAGCTCTGCCAGGCACAAAGGGACTGCGGTCCTGGGGGTGTCTGCTCAGTGGGCAGCCACTTCAGCTCACACACAACCTCTTTGGCTGCACCCACACCAGCACACCAAGCAGTGGCAGCACACAGATGTGGGTGCTGTTGCACAGCCATCTCTGCTGATTCACTGCTGGCATTCTGCACTGCTCAGGAAACCACGTAGTAAACACACTCCCTCCTATATCTGTACTCTTAGGGTGTCCTGGGCTAGCCAGCATTCCTGGGCACTGTTCAAGGGAGAGCATAAGGCAGGGACTGTTCCCAGAAATCAGGATAGATGAGTCCATGGTGCTGAGGAGAGGTAAAGAGAGTTTAGCCATATGGATGCAAGCCAGTCCCTTTGCTCTCGTTCTCACTCCCTCTGCTATGTGCTAGATGTTTTTGTCATTCATGAGAAAATTTCACAGATATAACACCCTAGACACTGTGAGGTAGTGATCCATACCAATTCTGTCATTAGGTCGTTACCAGTTCTTAATAAACATTGCCTTTTATATTTTAAATAGGGTCACTTTTGTTTGTCAGATAATGCTCTCCTTGGCTGCATGTAAACCTCATTACTAATAGCTAAGCTTCCTTTTTTTTTTTTTTTTTTTTTTTTTTTTGGAAAGTATGCAGCTGTTTCAATTGTTGTTAGGCCTGCATTTGGGAATTAGCACTTTTATTTCTGATTAAAATATCTACACAGTAATGTCACTGAAGCAATTGTTCCAAAGTAAATGCATTGGTTGTGGTTTTCATTATCAGGATAATCTTGCTCTCTCCCTCACACCCAAGCAGTGAAATCCTTCCCTCTCTAGCAATATAAAACCACATCAATGTGCACAGCAGATTTTACACAATTTACTGCTCACTACCCATTAAACCATTTTGCAACCAACAATGAAACAGGAAATAACAAAGCATGCCCTTTGAATTAATACTCAGAATAAAATAGTCAGTTTCTTTGCAGTCCATAAACTGCTGCAGCTGTGTGTTCACAGTTTATGGCATTTTGAGAACCATGCTCCTCCACAAAGTTAAAACCCCCTCCACAGCTGGGGACCTGTTGTAGCTCCGTGGGCTCTCCTGTACAGTGGAGGTGGCAGAGGTGCCCCACGTTGCTGCAGGATGCCAAAGCCCAAGCTGGCTCTCCCTGCTGAAGGGAAGCCCTTCCAGCCCAGGAGAAGCATGGAACTTTTATTTTCCCTCTGCTGTAAATACAAATAAATCAGAGGAGAAGCTGATGATACCGATGCTGCAAAGATGAACCTTGCGGTGGGATGGGGCGCCTCCTGGGCTTGGAATGGTGGAGGATTACTGCCACCTCTCGGCTTTATCCTACAATGTCCCTGTCCAGGGGAAGACCGTGCTGTCATCCAGACCACAAGCAGCACCTAGGGTTGTATCCTAACCTAGTAGAGGGAAAAAAAATTTAAAAATGTCTGTTTTCCATGGTTAAAGAATTCTTGCACATGGGAACTTCTATTAATGCTCACCATTTCAGTTTCCTGCCTACTGTGTCTGAGGCACTGTCCTAACAGAGATGCCAAAAACACACTTTAAAAATCATTCTCTCACTGCAAGACCAAGCAGCAAACTCAGCTGATGTAAAGCAATCCCTCCAGCCTTTCAGTGCTGGCTTATCCCAAGGCAATGACATTAGTGGGGAGATTTATTGCATTTTGCTATATGATGATGGAGCCCTTCCAAAGGAATAAATTACATATCAGAGTTGCACTGACTCTAGGCAGGTAATGATAGTCTCAGAGGGGACCCAACAACATCTTGCAAACAGCTGTGGTCATTTGTGTGAGTGCCAATTAACCTGTGGTGGTCCAGGAGGTGAGGAGGGTTCTATCTTCGCTTCTGGAAGTTCAGACAGTTTCGAGAGGGGATGTTTCCAGACACTGGCACAGGAACTCCTCATGTTTCTCATGGAAAAGAGAAACTCCACAGTGCTCTGTGCTGTTCTGCAAGCCATCAGCTGTCCAGCCCTAATTGGTTTCACTAAGTGCAGGGAAGACATTAGGGCAAGAGCACAGTGAGGAGGGCTCATTCTTTTTTCTGCCATTGACTCAGAGAACATCTTTGAGTCTGGTTTTGTGCATAGGCTTCAGCCTCCCCTGGTACTGAAAGTCTGGCCACCTCTATAAGGATCCTTGAGGTGTACAGCCAAAAGAGTTGTAGCTTTCAAGACCCTCTGTGTCCAGACAGCTCCATGCCTCGGGTCCCCAACATGCCCAGGTCCTTCTGCTTAAAATGTGCTTTTTGCTTTGTGCCTGGCAGGAGAACACCATCACTGATTATGTAATCTGGAGGGTCTATGTTTATCAGTGACTCAAAACACCTTTCTGACATGAGCAGGCAAGTGGAATTAGAGTTGTTTGGTTTGGTTGTTTTTCAAATAAGAGAACCCATATTGATGATTAAATAGTATAGAGCAATATTTATGCACTTTTATTATTTTGGTTTTAGTTTTTCTGATCATTGGCAAAATCTTCAGTATGGGTCTTGCTTTTGCAGGAGGACTCCAAGAGTCGCTTGGCTTTTCCCCTCCCTTTATGTTACGGTATTATAAAAACCTGTTCCCTGTGACTGTAAACAGGGGAAAAATGAGTGTGTTGGGAAATACAATAATAGTTTGTCAGAAAAAGCAAGAAAACGGTATCTGGAAGGCCTGTAGATATTTGTCTACCAAAACTGTCATGAAAATGAAACTTTTCAAGATGACAAGTACTTACCAGAGTGTCAACGAAAGTGCTGAATGTTCACAGCTCTGTAATGAAGTAGGAAAGTCTTTGCAATCTCTTGTTTCTCAGAAATCATCATTCTTATTTCTAAAATGTTTTATGGTAGCACAACCTAATAGTAGATTACCCTGTTTGTTTTGTCTGTTGGAATAAATTAAATTTGACTTTATATAATGTTTCTATATTCCAGTCCAACTTGCAGAATAATAATAGGATTAAAAACCAAACCTTTGCTAGAGCAGCTATTGTATTTTGTAGAATCACTTGGTTTTGTGGTGCTGTGAAACATCCTCAGTCTGCATGGATGCAGAACATATTTAAGCAATTTTTCCAATATAAATACTTTGCAATAAAGAATGATGCCAGAATTTCATGTTTATGTGTCACACATAGATCCACACTGTATCCTGCCAAGCCTTTGCAGCATTTAAATCCATGTACATATCTGTCTATATAGATACATTTGTCCTAATAGTACTAATTACCTGATGAAGTATTCTTCCATTTCCTAGTCTCCCCCCTCAGGGCAGCTGTTTATAAGAATGTACTGTGGCAAGGGAGGGCACACGGTTCAGACTTAGGAACAAGGTGTAATCAAGGCAGCTATAAAAAAATTCACTTTGTAAAGGTTTCTCAAGTTTAATTGAGCTCTTAACAGGCACAGTAAAATGTGATGGTGATGTGATTGACAAAATTTGACCATATCTTTCTGTATGAAATCCTGAAGTGTATTTTGTTTTAGGGCAGATTGATTTTGCTTCCTGTTTCACTTGTCCTTTGAAAATATCAAGAGAACTGGGAAAAGAGTTCTGAAAAACTGTAGTGATTGTACTTTATCTTTCAGTTCTGGGAACAAAACTTTGGTCTTCTCTGCTCAGATGTGTGGTTACTTCTTTTAATAACAGAGGCACCATCAGTACTCAGGATGATGAAAGTAACATGATGGCCTCACCTACAGGCTTCAGAAGGATTCTGTGGTAAAATTCTATAAAATTCTATTCTATTCTATTCTATAAAATACTGCATTAGTTTAAAGAAAACTTCGTTCTCTCAAATATAACATTTTGAAAGTTTTTCACTGCTTGATCAAGGGGTCACACCTCTAAAGCAGATACTCACAGCTGCCAGTATACACTGTCATTCTTTAGCCTAACCACCTGGCAAACCTTTGCTTCTCTCCCTAGGCAAAGGGAACTCCTCTCTGTAAATACATATGCATTCCTCTCTCTGTCTGACTCTGGTTATTAAAACCAGATTAATTTTAATTAAAAGATGTGTTTTTCTGCCACTTGGGGCTTTTGCATCCCACTGAGCCTGAGCAGGAAATCCAGTCAGGAGTCTCTGTGGCCAGGGAGTCCACCTGGCCCTGGTGCACTGCCAGGGAGGAAACCTGGCAAGGAGCAGGGTGTGTGTGGATCTCGCAGCAGCACCTTCCTCACTCATTGGGACCCTGGCTGAAAATCTGCAGTCTGTGCATGAAGAAGGAGAAAAATACCCGAAACAAGTCATTGCATTTTTCTTTGCAGTGTTGCTGTCTGTGCTGTTAAGGTTCAGGCATCACTTGCTGTGTGCCTCCTTCCTGAGTGCCTATTCACATTAAGGAGCACACTTGAAGTCAGTGCTGTACAAATAGCTTTTATAAATGGCATGGTAAAAGCCTATAAAGCCCTGGAGATCAGTATTCTTATTATTGCTTCTGAGTTATAGGTGAGGGAATTAGCACAGCAAGGCTAATAGAGGAGACCTGCCATTCAGAGCCAAGTCATCTGCTGTTTTACTCCACATCTAACTCTCCATTGTCCAGTGACTTTAAGTAATTGCCTTTCTAGGCTCCCTGGTGAAATAATTCTCATGCTCTGACCCCACCATCAGCACATGCCTATGCTACCCTGGCAGAGCAGGTTGGCCACCTTCTGCTCCCTCCTTCAAGTGCCGCAACCCAAATTTCCCCCTCTTCTCCACTGACTTAATCTCCTCCTCTGCCCTCATCCCTAAACCACTCAAGACAGTGAGCTTATTCCACAGAGTCCTCAAAAGCTGTGCCATGTCCTAGGTTACACTGTCCAAGCTTAGATCACACTAAAATAATAAATGCCAAGGAAGTCTTGTGGGAAAATGTTGATTGCAAAGTAATTTGGGGGCTGAGAGTGGATAGAGAAGCAATATTGGTTTTGCTGTAACTAGTAATCCACCCATGGGGAGCAGAAACTTCCTGCTGGGTTTGATCCTACCATTTCCTGAACTGTTGCAAGGATACCTGAGACAAGGGTAAGCTCCTCTTCTTGGCCAGTGCCATAAATCTGTGAAACCAAAGACACAGGATGGACCTCCCGAATCATCAGCTCCAGTGCCTTGCTGACAAAGGCAGCCACACCATGCATTAGCCTATAAATAAAAATACTGGGGAGATGTTGTTCAGCAGAACTCTTTAGAGAAGGCATGACTCTTTAGAGAAGGCATGCATACAGCAAAAGAAAAATAAGGCAGCTGGTGAAAACAGCACTCAGAAGGAGCTACAGGCTCTGACACACTTGACCTCAGGCCACTAAAATAACACTATTTCATTTCAATTTAGAAAAAAATAAAATTGTGACATCGTCACTATTGCTTGTTCTTTGATGACCTTTTTTTATTTCAGTAAGGATGTTTCTTGTCTTCCAAAAATTCTGGGGAAAAAATAACCAAAAGGATGAAGTCCTGCAACCTGGAAGTTAGGAAAATATTCCCTTGGCATGTCACAAAATTTCTCTTCTGGTAAAATCCTTCTTTTCCTCTTTGTGAAGGATTCATGTAAGAGGAAAACAAGAATTACAAAGAGTGTCCTACAGCTGTAAGTATCAGACTGGTACAGCTTTACAGGAGGGTGTCACATTTCTATTGTGTTTATTTATTTTCCTGATGATAAGGATGAAGTTTTATATGACTCAATTTAGATCAGTGAGATATACAGTAGTTAAGATTTGATGCTATTAAAAGCAGTGTTTCAATTACCTGGAAAAGTCCATTTCATTTCTGGAGATAGTCAGCTCTGCTGGTGACATGTATTTTCCACAGTCTTTCTGTTATTTATACCTCATCTTGTGTTTTCAGCTTCTTAATTAAAGTGGAAATCGAGTGCACTTTTTTTTAAAAGGGAACAAAGTGGAAATGATTGATGAAAAGTAGCTGCAAGAATTGCCACTCTCCGAAACCACTTGATTTGGCTGTCACAGAGGACTTTCCAAAGGCTAAATTAGAAGGGCAAAACAAAAGAGCATTGTATGTTGGGACTGCAGATGGTAGTCTGAGCCCTGGGGCCTAGGCAGATTAATTTCAGTATGAATTTATAATGCTTTAAGGATACACTGTTGCTGTATTGATAGCAGTGTAATTAAAGAATCACTGCAGATTGATTTAAAAGTATAGTAAAAATGAAACCTTGCAGGAGAGACTAAAACTTCAGAGGAAAAAAGTCTTTATTTCAAGGGACAGTTTGAGAGGTCTTTTCCCCTTTTTTGCATATCCCAGTTGTCTTGTTGCTTTCAGGAGCTTTGATACTTGGCCAATACTTGAGCACAGAGTAATGAAAACAAGAACTCTAAAATCCTGAGTCGTATCTTTTTGCAAATGCCTTTGAAATGTCTGAGGGCAGCATTTCTTCTTTCAGGCCCATCTATTTTAGATGTTCACGCAGAGCTGAATATAATTTGACTGAGTAATATTGTCTGGTGGTTTAGGGCTTAGGGTCAGGGTAATACATCAGTGTGCTTTGCATGATGTTCCTCTCCCTGTATCCCATCTGAGTAATACTGGAACAAAGGAGGAGGAAACAAAAATGCTGGGCATTGGATGGCTCTGTTGAGTCTGATGCAGCAGAAAGTTAATGTGATTTTTTTGTGTTTATATATATTTACATGCATTTCAATGGCTGCAAGCTGACTGCTGCACCTAATGCAATAAATTTCTGAGATGGAGGGAGACCAAAATTCAATCTTGTCCCAGAAGCAGATTTAAAGTCTACTTCAAAGGCAGGGTTCATGGGGATTATATATATATTGTACTATTATTATGGTTTTTTGTAGACCTGGATCCTGGGTCCATGACACTGCAACTTGAACACAAATACCAGCTCTGCTCTTAGTCATAGGTGCACCTTGTAGCAGCAGTGATCTTATCTAGTGGTGAAAATGTACAAAGACAACATGAACTCTCACTGTTTCCCTGGGATGAGTTGGCAGGAAATTTGAAGAAGGCTGCTGTGGTTCGGATTTGACTGTAAAGGACACAGGAAATATTTATTTAGAGTTGGAATTAGCACCTGCTTCTTTGGTGGCGTGGCAAGAACTGTGAAAGGTGCCATTCAGGAAATGAGTGGGTGGAGGTCTGGGAGGTGACTGGAAGGTCTGAGAGCTGGCAAGAAGCTCTTTGCTAAGGCCCTGTTTGTCTTTGCGGGGCACGAGCAAGTACAGGGTAAGTGCCCAAGGACGTGGTGTCTAGAGAGACCTTCACAGGATATAAGCAAAATATTATTGACTTGAAGGGCAAGTTTCCAGGCCTTGTGAAGGTCTCCTGCACAAGCATTTCCAGGTGATCCATTCACCCTCAGAGAAGTGGCTGCCAAGGTAATTTACGATTCTCCTGGATCTAGGACTAATTGTGTACTGATTCTCCTGGTGGTGAGGACTGTTCCCATCAGTCCCAACTTGTCAGCTCTCAAAAGAGGGTCCCTGGCTCTCCAGCAGGAACTTTGGCTGCACTGACAAGAGGGAGCTACCCCTGCAAAGTTGTACAGCAGAGAAATTCTTATCTAGGGTAAGGTTTCTTTGCAATAGTGCAGTAAAGAAAGGAAAAATTAACAAATACAGTGCTCAGTATCTATGGAGTGAGTAAAGTTTTACAAGATCTGCTCACATTCATTTCATTCACTGGGATCCATTTCTCCTAATTTTGGGGGGCTAAATCTCCCTAAAATTAGTGGGATTTGACTTTATCTAGATCAGAGCTAGTTAGGTAATCACACCTTAGAGTTCTTTGAAACCCAGTTAGTTTATCAGTGGAAGTCTGGGGCATGTTTCACCTGATCCCAGACTCTACTGTCTGTGCTGAAGAGACCTCTGTTGACTGTGAAAGGAGACTCAGTGACAAGCTCAGATATGTTCATTTTGTGTATCCCTGAAACTAGAGAGGATGAATCCCCACCTCTGACCACATACTCAAATTCTGAGAATGGATAGCCCCAGAAGACCAATCAGATCATCAGAAGACAAGAGAAAGGAATCAGGACCCGTGTTCAGGGATGGATTACAAATGTTAACTTCCCAGCTCATATTCAGGACACTTTACCACCAGATTTACTCCACATTTGGCCTAGGTTTGTAGGAGCCCATATTTCCTCTTCATACTGACAATTGTGTATGGACAATTCATGCTCAGTGCTTTGGCTTTGCAGGACCAACTCCTCCAAGACATCTGAAAAGGGGTGATCCCATTTAGGAAAAGTTCAATTTACTCTTCCCATAACCAGTGGAGAAGAAAAAACCAAATTATGTTTCTCAAAAGCTGCGTTCAGCCTGTGCCCTGGGTAGGCCATCTGTGTGCTGGCCACCCTTTGAAGAAGGACACAAGGTACTCACTTTAACCACCATGGGTTTGTTTTAAGGGAGCTCGGGTTCTGTAAACAAGGCAGAGCAATGTTTTCTTCTGGCAACCCACACATTTCGCAAGAGCTTCCACAGGCACTACCAGGAGACAAACAAGTAGCCAGCTAGCAAGGAGAGAAAGCAAGCCCTCTTCAAATGGAGAGAGCCCTTTCCTAACCACAGGCAGGGGGAGGGCTGCTTCCCCAGGCACGTGGCAGGGACATGCTGCCAGGTGAGATGGGCTTGCTGAGGGAGAAATCCAGGTGGAATTTTTTACCAAGCAGCTCTGCTGAACAGCTCTACAATAAAGCATTTCTTCTGGGGTAATTCACTATCTCAGTCAGTCCTGTGAGCTGTAATTCCAAGAGCATAAACACAAACTGTGCCTTATGGAATTAGACCCAATGTGGCTTGGTAAGCTGCTTTAACAGTGCTTCTTCCTAAGGTTTTCTTTTATCCCATGGGTTCCTCTAAATTGCTGTTGCTCCTCAGTGTCCATCTGGAAACTGAAAGACAGAACTTTGCCCACCCCGCTGCAGGTGCTGGTGGGCAAAGCTGCCAGAACATGCTGTAGAATTCTGGTGGCAAGAGCAACCAGGGGAGAAGGTGGAGTTGCAAGCCGCCATGCAGGTGATGCCACGATGATTTTTGTCTTTTCTTTTATACCCCTTTATACCTTTTTACAATTTCTGTGTTCTCAGTGCTTTTTGCCTGCATTCTCGGACTTGTTTGTCAAGCTAAGAGACTGAACATTTTAGAAGCTTCACAGTGAGAGATCAGTGTGCCCAGAGCCCAAGGTCCTCTCCAGAACACATTTTGTAAACTGAGATAGAACCATCCAGGGGAAGGTTCCTTGGGAAGGGGGGCTCATTTGAGCCTCTCACTGGGGAATTATGGATAAATATACTAATTAGTAAAACCTAGAATATAAGACTAGATCTTGATGAGAGGGGCAGTGGCCATTGAGGGGTACATGGAGGTGCATTCGACCTGGTCATGGTGCACCTAAGGATCCTTAAAATAAACACCAAGGTAAAACCCCTTTTCCCCTCTAACTGTGTTTGCCTCTTGATTTTAAGACCAGGAAAAGGCATCATAGGCAGATAATGACTCTCCTTTGAACATTTTGGCGTGGTTCTGTTGGGGCTGCCTTCTGTAATCAGCAGGTGAGCTACTCCTGCAACCAAAACCTGGTGGCTTAGGCTGTGGAGTTCCAGCTCTTACCATGCTGGTGGAAGAGGTTGCTGCTTCTGCCTGCTGGAGATTGCTGCTCCCTCAGCTGACAAATTGCACCCATGAATACAACTTATCCTGTAAAATGCTAAACGTGCTGGAAGGGAAAACACTGATCATTTAAATCTGAGCTCCTGTCCTATCACAACAGCACCCAAGCTGAAGGTTATTGCTCCATTGTCAGAACAGCATTAGCTTAAAAATGGTTTGCTGGATGGCAGGGAAACAACGGTAGAGGCAAACACCAAGAGATGTGCAATTTATCTGCTACAGTAGTCAATTTTTGCCTTCAAAAATTGGATTAAGACATTCTGTGGTACAGAATTAGCCACCAAGAAGAAAAAAAAACCTATGAATCCACCAAGACTTACTCAAGTCCTAAAATATATGACTCAATTTAGACTTTAGAGCTGAAAATTCAGGACTTAAGAGTTGGATGAACTCTTCTTAACTTAAAAAAAAATAAAAAAAAGATGGTATGTAGTGGTTTCTTTTTCTTAGTGTTTATTTTCTTTTATTATACCACGTAGATCCATTCTTAAATAGAGTTGGCCAAAGAGATGCAAGAAATCCTTGTCTTCTAAAATCTCTGGCAAACCACCACACCCAGCTCCATTACAACCCAGCTCCCAAAGAAAATGCCTATTATGTCTTGGGGGGATGATACCTTCTCCTGCTACTTGCAAGAGGTTCCCACAAACAGTAATGCACCTCAGCTATGACACAGGATTTCATCAGACAGTGATGGGTGCTCTCAGTCAAAAAAGCACTTCCTTCTAAAACTAAGTATATCAGGACCATCTGGAGACCCTCCCCCCCCCAGCATAATGGTGCAATAAAATATACTTTAAATTTATATTGTGACATTGTGCATATTAAAGCTCAGTTCTTTCAACAGACGTATAAACCAATAACTTCACTTGTGTTAAATATTCCCCAAAGAAAAGTAAATTGCCCTCCTCGGGGATTTTTCAAGGATTAGAAAAATGTCTTTTCAGTATCTGTTTTCCATTATTGTAATTACAGAGGGTGATGATAATCCTTTCAGCATTATTTTTTCGACATGTGCATGATTTATAGTCGGACATGTAAGTTCATTTGATGCCACTGTTGAGAGCAGGGCATTGTATCAGAGATAAAAGGAATGGAACAGACATGTAATCTGATAACTGACTTTACTTGTGAGTGGAATAAAAATGTGGTCTTATTTAACCTGATTATAAATAACTTCTTAAATTTCAAGTCATCAGTGGAGTGTAAATGCTCCAAGATGAATATAGTAAATAAACAATTTCACAAGGAAGTATTCAGATCAGCTGATAATATTCATGTGAAGGGATAAAGAGTTTCTGCTGTACACCCTGGGTCCTGCTGAAACTCCTTAGAAAGGCAAAATCCTCAAGGTGATCAACAGGAAATTCACATAAATAAACAACAGTAAAGACTCTTCTATAAAAGCATCTCTACTGAATTAAAAGCCCATTTTTCCCTTGGGCGCTGGGAGGGGCATTCTGATAAGTGTGCCTACACAGATGCCTGTACACACCAGCAGGATGGGCAGCTCCAGTGAGGGAACAGCTTGTGCACAGAAGACATTTTCTGCTCCTGGGACACAGGGAGGGTTACCCACAGCAACCTCTGACCATGATTGTTCCACAGTAACACATGATGGGATTTATTCACTATGATGGCAGAGAATTCCTGACACCAGCCTGCCTAGAGCCCTCTGGAGAAGGAGGAAAACAAGTCAGGTATCCCAGTTCTCGGGGGAGATTGCTATTCTGTGCAGGAGCTTTACATGGCCACACACACACATTTCTGCGGTGAAGCTGGTCACCTTCAGCTCCTCTTGGTGACTGTGGGGAGATGTTGGCACTTCCAGGGCCTCATGCTTGGGGATGAGCTGTGTCCTGGAAGGCCCTACTGCTCTCCAGGGATCCAGGTGGGATTTGTGTAAGGGGACTGTGCTGGAGATGTCAAAAGGTAACCAAACTGAGACCCAGCTGCAGTGCTTGACAGAAATCAGCTTTGACTTTATCCTATTGGAGGTGCTCTGGTTTTCCTACTCATGTTTTTTGGGATTTGGTTTGGGTTTGGGTTTGGTTTTTTTGTGTTTTTTTTTTTTTGTTTGTGGGTTTTTTTGGTTTTTTTTTTTTTTTTTTTTTTTGAGTAATGTAAAAAGTGTCATGGAGATCATCTTTAGTCTTTTATGTGAAATACTGGAATCCAAAGGCAATCAGGAGCATCAGTCCCCATTTATTTTGAAATATATTTATTAAATTGTGTTGAATCCTGGTACAGATACCCTTGCCTAGTAAAATTACCCTTTCTTAAAGAAGTAGGTTTAGCTGGGTTCATTTAATTTTTCTTAGAATTTAAATTTTTTAATTGAAATGAAGCAGCTCAGATTCTGCCGAACAGAAAAATTATGTTGACTCAATATAGTTTAGGAAACACAGAATGATAAAGCTCATGATAGACACCCAAAGTCCTGCATTTCAACATTATGCTGAGCTATTTTCTCTGAGATTTAATTTATTTCAATTTCTGTGCACAACTGGACCATATACTTAAATGAGAGTCACCATTATTGCTCTGTGGATGAGTCTGAGCCTTTGTGATGAATCTAGTCAAATCACTAATTGGTGCTATGCTGGCTTACATCACCCAGAATGCATAGGCTATTATCCACCTTTAATCTGAAAAATTACTGATGGAATTATTTCCATTACAAATATTAATTTATTTAAACCAGAATTTTTACAGAAAGTTTTAACCAGGCAATTTGGAAAAAATGGAAAATTTCTCCCCGAAGGAAAATCCTACAAAAAATAATCTTAAGTCATTCACAATATTTCATTTTGATAAAATCATAAGTTAATTCACCTAGGTTTTTCATGTACATGACATGAAACATCTCAGTATTTTAAAACACCTGATTTAAAAATTCTGTCAAAGCAAAAAAAAAAAGGAAATAAAACATTCCGAAAATGTCAGCTGTTAATAACCAAACCATCAGAACTTCTCTTTTTAAAGCTTGGGAACAAAACATATTTCAGCAAAAGACAACCCAGTTTCTCAAAGTGGTTCCAGTGAAAAGTCTTACAGTCTGGCAGCAAATCTTTGTCCAGGTACCATTACAATCTTCTCTCCTGTATTTGAAGTTCCATGTGAAAAACCTTTGAAAATAGGAACTAGGGAGGGGCGGAGTTGAACTTGCATTATTTCATCATCTTTTCACCCATGATGAAACACTGATAACTTCTATTAAAAAATGCACTTATCCATGTGTCAGGATATCAAAAAGATATTTAAATCATCAGCTGCAATATTTATTTAATTAAACCAAGAGGGCCATTCAATACTTATGGCTAATCTATAAATAGATATATTTCTTTTTTTTTTTTTAATAGTGAACTGGGTTCTTGAAATTAGCCTGAAAGCAGCTGTGTATTTGACCCACAGCAGCACCAACAAACAGTACAGAGCAGCTCTGACATGCTATCAGAGCAATGGATCATTTTAAAGAGCCTGGAAATGATTAGACAGGGGTGCTGCTGCATGCAGCCTTTAATTGATTGATTTGAATTTGCGGTCAGAAAATGACTGTCAGCTACAGCTTATCTATAATTATCAGTAATCAAAACCAGGCTTTTCTCTCTTCCTAATGCCGTAATGCTCTTTCAGTGCTCTTGACATATGTGCAGCTCAGGCATGCATCTGCAGCCGCCTCTCAGTGTTAGACTGAAGAGCACCATGCTCTGATACACACTCAGCAGCAAAACAAATCCCTTTGTGCCTCTGAAATAATCACTGCAGGGAAAGGGCTGAGGTTTAGAATATTCTCTTCATGTTGCTCAGATGACAAGAGGACAGCAGAGAAAAATCATGTTCTTCCTTTTCCCCCCACCCTTGTTTCTGTACTGGATGAAGAGCAATCAGATTGTTCCTGGAGAAAATTTTATTCCCTGACATTTAATGGAAGCAAGAAAATCACCCCCTTGTCTTAGGCATCCCTTCTGGAGTGATTAGAAGGACATTTGCTTTTGAGGGAAGTCCCTGAGAATTGTTCTGAAACCTCCTTTGATTGCAAAGGCTGAACAAGAAGATGCTCACTGCTGAAGCTACTGTGAGCTGTCATCAGTGTCCCTGTTGCTCCAGAAACTGAAGCAGCTCTCTCGATATTTTTTCTTCCCATCTTGAGAGGACTGCTGCACATCAAGCTGAAAAGATGAACCCATTTCTCTCAACTCCCACTGGATGTTTATGGGTGAGAAGAAGAGGGGGAAAAATGGAACAAATGGCTTTTGAAAAATAAAAAAAAAAAAGGAAAAACAAATTGCTGAAATCTCATTAAATTTTGAGAATTCAAATTATTTGGTCACCAAAATCCAGAGAAAAATCAAGATTATAAATACTAAGTGATGGAAGATGCTACCTGCATCCAGATGTAGGAGAATAGGTCAGAAGTTGGTTAGGGTGCAAGTGCCTTCCCTTTGCATCCTGCCCTGTTGGGAATGGTTTTAGACATCTTGAAACTCAGTTTGTTGGGCACTGTGAACCCTGCTATAAGGCCAGCTCCCTATGAGTTCAGCTCAAGGAGTAGCTGACCATGATCCCATCTGACCTCTTCTCACTGCTGAACACAATGGAATTAATTTCCACTACATGTGAGAACACATGAGATTTGACATGTGTAACAGTCAAGTTGGAAAACATAAATCCAATTTTTCTGGTATATTTCTTTGTGGAAAAAAGAAGGGAAACTCAAAGAAGGGGATGGTTTTCCCAGCAGAAAGAGAGGATAAAAAATAAAAGTCAGGGAAGATGGTAGTGACGAAAATCAGAAAAAAACAGGGTATGTTCTTCCTGAGTGTCTGGCACATCCTGCCTGTGGGTGGTCACCAGATCAAGTAAGTCAGTGAAAGATGAAAGCTGAAGATATAGAAGGTTTCTCTAGAAAACATATTTTCAAAAGCATCCTACCCAGTTAATGTCTATCTCCATGAAAACACCAGTTAGCTTTTTTTAGATGTCTGGAAAGGGTAGATATTAAATCAAGATAAGGAAAAAGATAGTCTGCTTCATCAGATCAGTCAAAGAATCACAGAACGAACTAGGTTGGAAAAGACCTTTAAGATCATCTAGCCCAACCTATGACCTAACCCCTCATGAGAGTGTGTGGATACAACCTGTAGGTAAAAAACAATATATTTACTCTGTTTATTAAGGAAGAGCTGAATAGTACTTTATTTTCCTTTTTTGCATAAAGAAATTTCATCAGTCACTTTGGAGAAGGTGTCTAGAGAATCCGCTGTATTTTTCTGCAGATCTCTACAGACTTTTGAGCAAGCACCCCACAGATGTGCTTTGTAAAGAGGAAACATCATCTCCTGCTAGCTCATGCTGGCAGAGCCATGTATGCCTGCATGCTGCTCCTCTCCAGAACATGGAGATTCTGCCTGAAATTCCTATTTCTGGTTTCATATGTTGAAACTGCAGAGCACTTGCTTGTCTGTCAGCACACAAGATGTCTGGCAGAAACTTCCCGAAGCGGCTGTGGGGAAAAAATGTGGACCATGCTGGACAAGGCACTGAACAGTCAGAGACAAAGTGCTGGGGCCAAGCAGCTCTCAACAATCAGAGAGATTCACAGCCCAGAGCAGCATCCTGCAGCTCTGGGTCAGCTCTGGGATTTCTACCAGATCTCCTGCTCCTACACCAAGTCAAAATCCAACAGCAGCAGCTCCACATGCTTCCTCTCTTCTCAGAGTGGGCAAGAATGAAAGGGAAAGACCTAAAGCAGTCTCATTTGTCTTGCTTCCTGTAAAATGAATGGTCAATACCACCATGGATTTGGGGTTTTTTTCTTAAGAAAATCCTTTTAGCAGAAAATACCAAAAAAAAAAAAAATAATTGGGAAGGGCATATTTGTGCTTTGATACCTGCAGAGGGAAGATTCCTGGTGTTCCACCATTTCCCTTCATTTTCAGAGAAGTGTTGCATTGTGCTGGATGAAAATGCTACCTATAGGAAAATGTCACTATGCTGAGAGGAGTTGACAATGGAAAAAAATTCTTTGCCCCCCTTTGAAATTTTGTCTGAAAAGTACTTCAGGGAACCAGCGTTGACAGGATGATAAATTTCTACTGCAGTTTTGAGACTAAAAGTGCAAGTTGACACACAGTGATCCCCTTTCTTAATCAGTTCAAGATGGACTTGGAAGGGGCTCATCTTGGTCTTCCATGTCTTGCACAGTGAGAATGTGTAGAACCAAGCTTGAATTTCACCTTTGGTTTTCTCAGGTGACCACGTGTGCCACTGAAAGCCTGACTACAATGCTGGCATGTTCAGTCATCTGAAATGCAAACTGTATCCTGGCAGGATGATTTTGCACGTAGCTGGCAATGAAGTGAGAGCTGGGGATCAGGTCTACTATACCCAGTAGGGAAAGTGGAAGGAAATGATCCTCGGCAGTGGCAGAATTAGTGACAACTAGAACTGCTGCAGCTTCTCAGGATGGTTGGGTGGTGTGGGAGGTGAAGCTGGGATAGGACAGCTCGTGCTGTATCAGACCCAGCTGGTACAGACACTGTGTCCCTAGGAGCAGTATTTTCCATGGAAGCTGCAGGTACCTGTGCTGATGGGTTTTGCTGCCAGTCAGCACCTGAGCTAAGGTGTACCAAAGGCAATGGAAACCCTCCTGTTGATTCCAACATTGCTGGAGCACCTCCTGGGAGTTTACATTGAATAAGCGAATATGCATCTCCTCCAATTGCTGAAGAGATGTCAGAAAAGAAATAAAGATTTATGAGTTCATAAATTACAACCAGAAACTGTTAATTGTGCTCATCTAATCTTCCATCCTGTACATTGTAAACTGCAGGATTTCTTTAACATCTCTGGTTTGCATTTCAGCTTCACTCCTCAAAGAGCAGTTCACTTTAAGCTCACAGTAAAAGTCTGTTTCTGGTCCGTTTGGCATGCCTCATCTTCAAACTGCTTGCTTCTCTGGAGCCTAACATCTCCTCAGGAACACTTCATAGAATGGTTTTCCATAATGTTATTGACTAACTTTGACCAGAATTCCCAAGACTTCAGAAACTTTTATTTGGTTTATTTTTGTGTCTTACTGCAGGCTGTTTTCTTATATTTCTCTGTATGAAGATACAAGCTCCCACACAAAGAAACCCACAGACCACAGTAACCTCTTGGATGGGGGGAAAAATTCTCCAGCCGTTATGTCCATTTTTGGAAAGTGAGTATGAACTACTCGTAATCTGAGTTCATCCAAAACTATTTTTGAAGTCTAGCTGTCAGCATTTTTGTCTCAGCAATATTTGTGTTCTTCTCTGAGAGTCACTAAACTAGGACATTGTGGCATTAAGCTTCCACAAAAAAAGGAGTCAGAAATATTTGTGTTGAGTTGAATGTACTTTTAAAATGGGAATAAAGCTAGGGAGAGCTTATCTAAGAAAGTAAGTCATGGACTCATTATATCCTTGATTTTCTTATCTCTCATTGTAAAATAAGTTGGGTGACAGGTTTGGATTTTAGCCTTTTCTATAAATGAGTCTGCACATTCAGTTCTTCTCTTAGTCATGTCCATAAAATTTAGGATGACAGCACATTGGCTTTGAGGGCTGATGCTTGCTACTTTTACCTCTGAGCAGAGCTGATCTGACATAGCCAAGACAGCCAGAAGAAGAATCTGTATGTTTGCCACCAAACTAGACCTCCAAAAAACATCTCTGCCATTTGCTAATCCTCTCCAGTTCTGGATCCTGACAGGCTCTTGGGTGAGTTTCTTTTATTCCCTGTGGGTCCCATTGGCCCAGGATCTCTGTTATTGATGGAGGAAGGGCAGTTTCCCTCAGTGGCCTGGATGGTGAAAGCCCAGCAACGCTGGTCATAACTTGTGTTTTCAAATCTCCTCCTTTCCTGCAGGAGGCCTGTACGTTCCTGACTATGCTCTTCATCCCAGCTGCTCTACTATTTCTTTTTCAGGGTCAGAGATACTAACAATAGAGGTTTTAAACTTTTTTTAGTCAGAAAGTAGAGGAAGATATAATGTGTTTCAAGAAGTACTGAAAATTTTTACAAGTATAATAAATGTTTCATAGTGTTTCTTTTGTATCCTCTATGTATTTTAACCAATCAATGCTAATGTTATCAAGGAATCTTTTTCATGTAAGCCTGTATTATGTTTACAATTCTTTTTTTATTTTCTCACTAAAACTCCAAATAGTGATAGTCATATTCTTCAGCAGAAAATTACTAAATATCAGGTTTCAGATCTACTGCAGTAAAAAAAAAGTTCATCAATACTGTAGAAAATTCATTTTTCTTGAGTAATAGTATGGACTCATAAAAAAGTGTTATTAACTACATATTCTCACATATTAAGTGATCAAAAAAATTTACTATTTGCACTTGATGATAATATGGATATATAAATTGTAGTGATTGGTAAAACCTCAAAAAACTTTAGACATTTGTAAAAGGGTCCTCTTAATCCCAACTGAGCATGTTCTAACATTGGTTTCCTGGTATGATCTGGTCTTACAAAGACCCCAAAAATTTTTTGCAAGATTTAATATCTCTTCTTAAAATAAATCTCTGCTTCTAAATATCAAAGATTATTTTCCCATGAAATGAGACTCATGTGCTGCAAACTTTGTTTCACAAAGACCCTGGAAAAGGTGGACACAGAGGTTACATGTACATTCCTCTGAATATTCTACAGCCACATCAGTCATTTTTTAAACAGTGACCCTGGGACAAAACAATATACTATCACCTCCTTATAGGAGCAACATCAGAGGCAAACAAAAAGAATGACAAAAGTTTGAAGCTTGTAGGCAACACCTTACTAATCATAGTAAATAATTTGTGATTCTGTTAAACTCTTGGAAACAGACTCTGGCAGCAAATATGATAAAAATGATGAAACATGATATTCTAGTAGCATTCTGGTATTTTAAGGTTTGCCTGACCAGCAAAAGAAGTTATGTAGGATCACCTGGAAGAGGTTGCACAAGTTGTCATTCTGCCTAGAGATGGTTTAACACACTCTTTTGGAAAGTCAGACCAACACAGAAAACAAACAAGTCTTGACAAAAAAATTGATAAACATACCAAGTACAGGAGGCTGCTTACTACTTTCTGAAAAAATGTTTTCATTTAAATTGCTATAAAAAGATCAGGTCCAGAAATAAAAACAGAAGATAAGTGGAGTATGAGAGTGGTATTTGGGACAGTAGTCTTTGTATATGTGTAATACACACAGGGCTACATTAAAATCCCTACTCATTTTTCTTGTGTTTAATGTAAATGCACCCACATCACAGGGCCAGGCAAGCACCACTTGGTTTTCCATACAAATAAAGTATAAGCAAAAATAATGAGGTATTTGAAAAAAAGGATGGAAAGGCCAGGGACTTTGGTAGGCTGCTAGATCCAGATGGAATTTCTTTCTTTCTTTTTTTTTTTTTTTCTTTCTTTCTTTAAAATTCAGTGCTTTATAAAAGCTACAAAGAAAGACCAATTTGTTAGCAGCAAGAAGCAGTATAGCCCACGCTCTTGTAGGAAAGATGGTGCACCGGCTAGTTCAGAAAATGAACAGGAATTGCTTGCAAAAAGCTTATTCTTTAATACATGCTATTCCTTCTGCAGAGACCCGGTGGAATTTATTATCCTCCAGCACACGAAGGCTTTGTTACCAGAAATGAGGATGGGAGAAACTGATTAACCTGGACCCGATTAGCTGGACCTTTCAAGGACATTTTATAGCTGCAAAGTTTTGGCTATGACAGTGTAACCCATGATTATAAATACTGATATTTTGTAACAGATAGTCCAAAACATGAAAGATCAGTAGCAATAGTAACTATACCCAGCAGTTACATTCTGCGTGCATCTACACAGCAAAGTGCTCTCTGCAGTGGGGATGCCCAGGAACTCCACCTTACAAATGAGGAAACAGGAGCAGGAGAAGCTGCAGAACTTCCAGAGAAAGATAATTGGACAACCTGGATTGCTTGCCTTTAATTATCCACCATTTTATAGAGCCCACCAAAATAGTCTTGTCTGTGGAGCTTGGATATTCTCATTTCCCTGAACTACGCAGGTAATTGAAAGAAAGGGAGGGGAGAGAGAATTTTTTAAGATTATTTTCTCTCTCTTTTTTTT
>VXAC01004771.1:59662-88158 GCA_013399225.1 Rhipidura dahli | reverse complement strand
TTTTTTTTTTTTTTTTTTTTTTTTTTTTTTGGCAGTTTGGACTCAAACCTGTGAAACTGGGAAGAATTCTCAAGACATTTCATCTTTTAAAATTTCAACAAACATATTTTTAACTCTAGTCTTCAGGGATTTTATTCCCAAGCTATGACATTTCACAGCCGGGTACAGTTGTCATTAATAAATGCTTTAGTCCTCCTACAGTACTCTAAATGTCAAGATCTGTGGAACATAATGCAGCCTAAGACAGCAACATAAAATGCCTGCATTATCACAAAACATCCTTTTATTTTCCATTTATCAGCAGTTAAACCCAGTAAGATGCTTACCCAAGTCCAATTCAATTGCTCACAGAAGACATTCAGGTCTCTAATGACTAGCATCTGATTCCTTTTGCAACCATCAAAATGCACTTAAAACATTAAAAAAAAAAATTCATTTTACCTAGGATTTGGGGTAAGATAGGCACATAAGCCATTTAAGTTCTGGAAGGATAGATATATAAGCTGCAAAAATAAAAAGCCACCACTAAAAGGTCTGAACTTTTTCTTTAAAGAAAGAGGAAATATGTACTAAACTTTTTTCAAACCCACCTCCTTTTTATCTGATGGTGAACTCCAGCTCACTTCATTTGAGGACCCAATTAATCAGGAGTGTCATGTGTTCTTCTGCTGAAATATTTGTTCCTGATTCAAGAAAACAATGAAGCATTAAACAGTGGTAAGCAAGCTCAGCTCTTGAAAGCCTGTAATATACAGCTCTTATTTTACCAGTGATTTCTGCTCAGCCTAAGGGTGAGCGTAAGAGAATTAAATGACTTCTATATAATGCCTCTAGCTGGGTTTTGGGGTTTTTTTTAACAGATCCTTAAGGGCAACCCCACTACATAAATATGTCTCCTTTACTTGGAGTAATGGAACCCAGGCCAGGGTAAGTCCAGTGCTACCCAACACCTGGTTTTCTGGGCTATTCATAGAGATGATCTTTGAAGCAGCATTAATATGACCCATTTTAGAGTGACTGAGAATTTGGCCCAACTTCCTCACCCCTCCCAGAGCTGCAGTTGTTAAAGTTTCGAGTAATGGAATCCAGTAGCATGAAATAGTACATTTATTTTGCTTAGGCACACACACACACTCACACACACATGGTCATCATAATTTCCTATGACATGCAAGAGAAGAAAACTCTCATACATAATATTCTAAAGGTTGAATATTTGGCTACCGACTTTTTCCAAAATAACTATTAAAGCTGTAATCGAAAGTGTTCCAGGCCACAGGGTTGGGTGGTTAAATTACATACTGAGGGGGAGATGGGCTGTGAACACTCAATGTGTGCTTTATTCACTCCAAAAAATTCTTTCATTAGGAAAACCCAAGACAGGCAACTCAAATTTATGATAAGAAAGTGCCTTTTTTTTTTTTCTATTGAACTGACCATTTTGGAAACTCAAAGGGTTCCAGGCATACTATTAATTTTTTACAATGTCAGCATACTTTTTATAAACTGTTTGGTTTCTATTTTTTTTTTTCCTGAATTTTAACAGTCATCCATTTTGGAAATATTTTATACCCCAGAGGAAAGATTTTGCTTTCCCTGAAGTGGGGAACAGTATCATATTTAAGCCATATGATCTATTTTTAAAAACACCATAAATATGGAACAAGCTCTTTCCAAATTGTTCACGTTATAAACAGCACCTAGCAAGGGCTGTGTTTGGTTTTGTTCTTAAAGGGGATTTCTTCCCTGGATTTCCTCTGCAAGTGTCAGCATGAAGGCTCAGCCCTGCTTCAGCTTCGTGTGGGCTGGGGGAGCCCAGCACAGAAGGACACACAGATGGATAATATTCCATTGTCTTTGTGACTGCTTTCCATGCAAGGGATCCAGAGCCCACTGAAGCCTCTCAGCAGCTTTTCCAGCAAGGACAGTAAGCTCTGAGCAAGCCAGCTGAGTAGATGCACAGTCAGGGTAGATGCTCCAGCAGGCAGCGAGTTGGGAAGAGCTGGGGCCTGACTGTGGTCAGGTCCCTTGGGGCTGACTGTGGTCCCATTTTTTCAGTATCACAGTTGCTGGCCACCCTGAGTCACAGGTATGGTCAAAACCTGTCTATCAGTTGTCTCCTCCCTTTTTTCCCCAAACCATCTCAGCCTGAAGAAAGACATGGAGCATATTGCTCTAAATCTGTAACTTTGAAAGGTCACAGCTTTATAACGTACTCTGTTAGAGCTGAAATTAAAATATGAGAGCTGCTGTCTTTCAAAACTCACTGTATCTTTCAAGAAGATTTCTTTCCATCTCATCTATGTAATTCTGTACTTTCAACTTCATATGTTTCAAAGACAATGTTTTAATGCCATCTTACAAATAAATTACAGCTATTCCCTGTTTTTCAGGTTTTCTTTGCTGCTTTTTAAGCTGGGCTGATGGTAACCAGAGCTCTTAGAGGCAGATATGCCTGTCGTTTTCTTACTGCCCCCACCAGCTCCAGAACAGATTAAACCACATTCCCTGAGTGACTAATTGCACACAAAGAGCACGAGCTGCAGGGAAGGAACTGCTCAGCCACGGTGGGGTTTGTTGGAGAGCAATGCAGCCCTGTCAGGCTGCCTCCAAGGGCTGCTGGCTTTTACACCTCCCACTCACGTTCCCTCTACTCTTGCCACGATTTAATGGGGAGATGAGTCCTCACCTTTGACTCAGAATTTCTTCCCAGGACTTTGTTATCTTATTTTATTTAAAGGTGGCATATAACAGGCCCAGCCTGGCCAAGGGATAGAGTTGAAGAATTCAGTAGCTCTCCAGGGAAATCAGTTACAGGCCTGAGACTATTCACTAGTAACCCAAAGGAATTAATCTCCTCCTTTCACATAAACAAGCCTTATGCAGAGCCTAGGTAATAACATAATTACAACCACACTTCACATACACATTACCATCTGCCCTTTTCTGTTCTGACAGCAGTTCTTCCTCAGGGTTATGTGAAAAGGAAAAAAATGATTAGCAGAGAACAAAAACATATCAGTAAAGAATAATGTGTGTTTCCTTATTAGAGAGCCTCTGTCCTCTCCTCCCTCTTTATTCCAGTACATACAGAACTATAAAACACAGAAATGTTCACAGGATATTAAGCAGTAAAGCGCTGATGTCAGCAAGCCAACAAAAATGCAAAGGACAATATACAGAAGTGTTACTGGGACTACCACTGTAAAGTATTCCTTTTATGGCAGATTTTAAAGTTAACCCAAAAAATGGCAAGCACATAAATTGTTAGATTAACTAAATTGTGTTAGTTTTGTACATTCTGCTCCACCAGAAACAATTTCTTAGCACCATCAGATGGAAATACAGCTGAGTCCTGACATAATTACAGTAAGCAACAACAGCCTTCATGTTTTGGTATTCTTCTTCATCACCTTGCTAACAACTTTCATATTTCATAATGTTCACCAGGCCCAGACAGGCATGAAGATAAGAAACTGGTTATATATATATATAATATGCAAACAGTTATTCAGGCAGTAACATTCATACTCTGAAATTACTTCCAGGTTATTTTACCAGCTAGACTTCTCCCTTGTTCTTAGACAAGCAGCAAAATCCCTGTTTGCCTTTGACATCAGGAACCTGTTTAGTACCAATCTAAACTTTGTATGATGTCACTGATTGTGCATTGTCATTATAGGCATGACACCAGGCATTCCCACCAGGAGTTTCTGTATGTGTGCAAGGGAGTGTGTGTTATCTGTGAGACAGAGGCAGAAAAAGTGCATGCAGCCTTTTCAGAGCAAACAAACTGGGAATCCTGACATTTTTTCATCCCTGAAGTGTGTGCAGTGCACAAGGAGTGACCCGCGGGCGAGTTGACGTAGAAACAGCGCATTCCTCACTCTTTCCTAGAAAAATCCTGCCAAAAGCCTTAGTAAATGGTGCAGAACATTTTTTTTTCAATTGGCCCCCAAGGAGTCACAAGTAAGAAACAGAGAGACAAAGGAAGGTAAAAAGAAAACATCTATGCACTGACTGTTCAAAAGTGCATTTATGAAAAATAAAGAAGGAAGGAGGGTGGGGGAAGAGAGGTTTACAGTTTGGTCATTTTATCCCTGGAGTGCCATTAAATGTTCCAGGCTGTGTGTATCTGGGACCATGCCAGCTGTTTCATGTCCTTTCCACAGTGTTGCTGAACTTTCCTGTTAATGGCCAGATCCTCTCAGACCTAAACCTGCTGACTCTTCCAGGTAAGAAATAACATTCAAGAAGGTGTTGGTGACGTGGGCTGAGCAGAAGTGCTGCAACACAGGGTCTGTGCAGAGCGGACTCTCCCCTCTGCTCACTGCTGAAGAGCTAAAATTCTGGAAGACTGGAAGATCAGATCCTGGTGTACAGCACACACATCCTCAGCAGCCTTTTTCTTTCTTCCAGGGAGTTATAGGGACAGTGAGGAACACTACCAATATTTCTATGGAGGGATTCAGATCTTGGGCTTAGCATAGTCTTCGAAGGTCTAAGGAAAAAACACATTCTATAAAGCAACAAACTGGGCATTGACCACCTGACTGCAGCCAGATTACCTCTTAAGCATCATTTGGTGTTTGAGCTCCTCGGGTCTCTGTTGTTTCCATACCATAATCTCTCTTGGGTTCTGTTTAGTGTGGGAAAAGCACATCACACTCAGTCTGCAAGATAAAGGTAAATGCAGTTCTCTCCTAAGGAAGAGTTGAACAGGACAATTCCTGAACCTACAGCAGACACGTTTCTGCTATGTACATTTCAAAACATGTTGTGATGGTCTTGTTGCTTCCCCTAAACAGCTGGACAGAGTACACTTAATAACTTCTCTCCCTGAAAAGTGCTTAGTGGTTTCTGATGATCCAACTTTTTTCTTTGCTTAAACTTTGACTGTGGTGGCCTGAATTTTAAATTTATCCTTAATGTTGCTACTGTAACAAACAGGGCATGAGACCAACATCGTCTGGATATCAAGACGTGTAAAACTCCCACTTCTCATTTGTCCTTATGTTGGACATGTTTTCCCAAGAAATAAGGAAAATACTTGCTCAACATTTCTGTCTCTAACCAAGAATTGTCCACAGAGGGAAAGAATTGGAATCTTTATTTTTAATTGCAATTGCATACCATGCTTTCAGATTGTTTTCCTTACTTGGCAATAAGTTTTAATGTTTAGGTCATTTTCCTGCTCCTACTTTTCTCAGCAGTAGGCTAATATGGTCCTCTTAGCTCCTAAAAAACTAAATAGGTTTTTTTGTTCCTGTGTTTATCCTAAATAGCTAGGACTTTGCAGAAGCTGCTCTTTTCTATACAGTGATACTGTATTTCAAGGATAATCTCTTGGAAAAGACACTGAGTGAATGACAAACAAACCCAAGCTAGAAGAAAAGACCATGATGCATATGCTGCTCAAACTTTCCCTCACCTTCTCCAGCCCTCTCAACATCAAATCGCCCACTAAACCCCAGAGCTCAACATGAAGCATATGTGAAAGCAATAACTTGCTCTGGAGAATCGATGTCTTTATGCTACCCTTTAAATCAGATAAATCAGTCAAACAAATAATGTAAATCTAAATTAAACCAGTTGGATGATGCCTAGAAAAGCCCAGTGTTCCTGGAAGTGCTGAAATAACATTTCCTAACAGCCAGCAAAAGATGTAAAAAAAACCAAAACAAAACAAAACAAAAACGCATCAAATCTAATTGGGGCAGTGTGGCAACCTTATTTACAGAACATAGCTGGTTATTTTTAAATACTCTCCAAACTACTGTTTGTTTTTAATGCACTTCCGTCTTTCAATTTGAAAGACACATCTGGCTGGAGGAATTGCCATGCCAACACTCAGGAGCCAAAAAGGGAACATTTAAGTAGCCAATTAGAGCAGTGTCACACAGTCCCACAGCAGCATAGATGGGTCTGTATCGCTGCTGAAGCAAACACAGGCTCCTGCCCCACTCCACCCACCCTTATTCACAGTGACACCTCTAATTGTAATTATCCTGTACTGTGTGGTGATACCATATACATCAGCCTTTCAAGTGGCATATCTGCTGCTCCTCATTTTCCTCTGAAGACCTTGAGCTAAGTTATGTAGTGTCCTTGAGAGCAATTACTTGTCTCTGGTGACTTTCTGGTGATGTATAATGTACAAAATTAAAAAAAAAAAAATACACCCCAGTACCATGTGTGTGGTGACCCCACATAGATGCTGGCAAGTGCAAGCAAAGCAAACATGCTCTTTAAAACATGCTAACACTCCATGATGCTACGTGGAAGTTGTATGGCTTATCATGCAAAGGCTACAGCAGGGGAGTTTGCAGTTGAAAAAACAACAAGAAGAATTTAAAAGACAAGAAAAAAACTAGTTATATTCATATCCAGCAGTATTTGAAAATACAGACTTTAATAACACAGCTTAGAAAAAATTCATGGACTCAGAATGGTTTTAATTGGAAGGGGCCTTAAAGATCATCTATTCCCAACCACAATTTCCACCAGGTTGCTCAAACCTGTCCTTGAACACTTCCAAGGATAGGGCATCCACAGCTTCTCTGGGCAGGCTCAGCCAGTCCCTCACCACCCTTACAGGGAAGAATTCCTTCCTAATATCTGCAGTCAAAAGTGTTGCCATCATTGCCCAAGACATTTAGAAAGCCAAGGCTGGTCTTGTTGCTAAATCACAGGACTGGGAATCAAGTCCCTGTTTCCAGAAAATGCCAAAACTTCCCTCTGATCCTCAGGAACTGCTTTAACAGTCCAGCTCCCTTAACATTCCAGCCTTCATACAGATAAAACACCTAACCCATTTTAGGTTGGTTGTCCTCATCTGCTTGTCCTCAGTCACTTCCAGAAGGGACTTCTGAATGTCCCTGAGCCATGCTGGTGGTATTCTTTGAGGGCTAGCACAAATAAATGCTCTAGATGGAAGTGCAAATAATCAGTAAAACTGGAGAGGTTTTGTCAGCTGAACATGGACATTTTTGCGAGGCTTTCTGTAGCTGTGAGTTGCCAGATGGTCCCATTTTGCAAAACTTCAGTGGGAATTTCACATGCATTAAACCCAAATCATCAGGTCAAATGCAATTCTCATTTGCTAAATGCTGAGCAACTGCTGCTAAATGCTCTGGTATAAATCCAGTGCAACAAGGTGAATACGTCAAAGTTCAAGAAATATACCAAAAAGAAAAGGGTATTTTTGTGCTAGAAAGTGTGTATTAGCTAAACTTTACATTTGGAATGCTGGTCTCCTGTGAACTCAGTAGATATTTTCCGTATGTCCATGTGTTGGAAGTTTCATAAAATGCTGAGCACGTATATTTAAAATAGCTCTGACAATGTATTAAAAAGCTCTAAAATATTATGACATGGCCAACTTCCATGTTTTTTAAAATCCATGACATGACACAATATATTTTATGTGTGGAAATATACATCATAAATATTGGCCAATGTCATAATATTTTTAATGTTTTATATGTTGTCAAATCTGCTTTTAACACAGTATGTGTGCTATACTTTTACTGAAACATAACTCAGAGAGATGCAGGAAATCACCTATATTCTTTTTCCATGTGGGTATATTATATATTTTATGATTTTGTTGCTTCTTATTGGACTAGGCCTTTCTTTTTTTTTTTCCTTCTTTCTCTTGCCTTCTTGCTTGCTTGCTTGATTGCTTGCTTCTTTGCTTACTTTTTTCCTTCTTTCCCTGCTTTTTCTTACTTTCTTTTGTTTTCTTGTTTTCTTTCTTGCTTTTACCTCTACTTCTCTTGAACCAGGCTAATGTTACTTGATGAACAAGAAGAGACTTCATAGATTTCTGTTGCTCACTTTTCTCTCAGCTATGCCCCTGACCCAAGTGGCTCCAAGTTGTGTACAGGTATGATTATGTTAACCTTGTCTTTAAAAAAAAAACAGGGAAATCACTGCATCTCCTAAAGCTCCTGCAGTGCCAGATTTTCATCCATCTCAGCCCAGCTGTGGGGCCAACAGAACATTTAATGGAGCCCTGGGACAAGGCAAGTACCAGCAGAGCAGCTGGAATCCTGCGAGCCCAAAAGATCCTTTGCTCTGTAAATCCATGTTACTGCAATGCAGTCAAACCCTGCAAGGCAGGGCAAAAGCTCAGCACCACAAAGGTGGTGTGTCCCTGGGCTGGTGCTTGTCACCTCCTGCCACCAAGAGGTCTGGACAGTTTTGGAGTGGACTGGCCAGGTGCTGTCACTGACCACCCCTGACATTGATGGGCACTACAAATTGTTTAAACACAAAGTTTCCCTGCAAACCAGACCCTTCATAAATTTCACTGACCCTGACAAGACTGAACTCTTGTCCACCTCTCAGGAGCACAATCTTCCACACCCAAAGACAAAATAATAATGAGGAGTGGAAGAGTTCCATCAGCAAGCAACGCTATGAGATAATTTTTTTTAAAGAAAGATACCACAAAAGAGCTACTTTACTACAGTTGTAGAATGAAATCCTGGCCCCAGAGGTAGATAGGAAAATCCTCAGAGTTCAAAAGGCAAAAGGTTTTACCTCTACACTTCTTCCTTATCAGACACGACCATGAGTTTTTACTGCAAACACCTTCATACAAAAAATGCCTGGCTATGACAAGAAGGAGCAACAAGTAGGTCACAGAGATTACTTCTTGAAAATGCTTTAGTAGAAAAAGAATATCTATGTAATGAATGACGTTTTTAGGGTGAAAGGGATTGGTACAGTAGTTGACCAAGAAAAACCCCAACCACAAAAAGAATAAGAAAAGAAGTCAAAATACTTTAAAATGTTATTTCACGGTTTTTATTTTATTTTTTCAGGTTTTTCCCTTTCCTTTTTTTATTCTTCCTGCATTTTCCCTTTAGAAATGGAAGGGAAGCTTAATTAAAACAAGTTGTTCTGCAAGCAGCAGAGCTAATGAAACCTTGTTTCCTGTGGGTTTTTGTCCTGTATCCCCTGCTGTGATAACCTTAGCTCCATTCTCATATCCTCTGTGGCTGCCCTTGCAGGTCCCCAAAACAATCACTCCAATTCCCACACTCCCTACAGTTCCCCACCATGTTCCTAAAATTCACACTCTACACGTGTGCTGTCGTGTCCCCAGCTCCTTCCTAAACCTCTGGTTTTGTCAGAAATTGTAACAAGTTCATTATCCTTGTGACTGGCCCTAAGCCAGATTGCTCACATGTCCTTAAAGCTGGTATTTAATCTTCACTCCAGTATCTTCCATTAATCTTAGTGTCACCCTATAATGTTAGACATGCAAAAGAAACATGAGAAACTACTAATTCGAATGAAAATATAGGAAATGCATTCCAGGGTAGCACTCCATAAGAGTTCACATCTATACTCAGACCTGTTAAATATTTAACTCTGAAAAAATGTTGCAACTGCATTGGCACAGACAGCCCAGCTTGTGACCCAGGCCATGGGCCTGCTGTGTAAATTACTACTGGATTCCCTGACAGGGGGAGGAAACCTGGAAACCAAAGCCTGGGAATTCAGTAGGTGGGCATCAGGCAATAAATCAATAAATAAGTATTTCCAACAGAAAAGTGCTTGTGTCTGCAGAAGCAATAACCCAGAGCTGAAGAGCTCCAGGGTTCTGTGCCTGGAGGGTGCAGTGAGACTCCTGCGAGCACCAAGACACGGACCAGATGGAGAGGCTGCGTGTCCCCGTCAGGGACATTTAGGAGATGCTGCTGGGATGCCTGGGTCGAATGGGACACCCTGCCTCCTCCCTTGGACTGGGTGCTGAAGCACATGCAGCCATGCAGCATCAACCCAGCCCCACCAGGATTGCTTTTCCTCAGGAACTGAAAGGATTCTACGCATTCCACCTCCCCAGACTGGAGGAGCCACAGTTGTTGAGCCTGAGCGCACATGTTCAGCCCCTTCCAAAAACCCAGGTCCTTGCAAGTGCTTCTCCCCAGTCTTCCAAAAAGCAGAGCCACTGGCAGGCATCAGTTGCTTGTGAAATATTCTGGATGGGAAGGAAGTTGCCTGAGCAAGATCAACCTTAACACCTGAACTGTGTCCTCAGTGCTTACCTGCTTTCCATTAATCTGCTTTACTCCACTTTCTAAGATACCTTTTCATGAGCCAGAAGTTACTGCAGTCAAGGTAGGGGGAAAAAAATGTGCATAGAAAATATGAGAGAGAGCACATTTTTTAATGCATTTCTCCTCTTCCGTTGGGAACACATTCTTAGTGTGGGCCAGTAATTCTGAAACGGGATGGGAGAAAGAAAAGGTAGGAACAGTTTTACTCTGGGAGGTGGTTGAGGCAAAAAGGAAAAATAAATAAAAAGAAAGAAACTCCAGATTTAAGAAATATTAACTACATACAACCACTTTATGTACAGAGGAGATGCTGAAAATAGCAGAAGAGACAATTTTGCTGAAAACAGCATGCTGTGACTGTGTGTGAAGGAAAATGAGTGCCATCAACCAAAAGCATGAGTGAATTTTGGGAATATTTGTGGGATCTTCTGCAATGCTTACCGCTCCACATTAAGCTATCTAAGGCAAGTGTCCAGAAATACTGTGGAGGAAGGAAGAAAAATGCTAGAATTTTTTCAGAAGGAATACTGTCATCAGCCTTGCTAGAAAGTTATTTCTTTTCTTGAGGGAAAGACAAAAATTTTACGTTTCTAAGAGATGATCCTTGGTTCCTTTTTATTGTGCAGGTTAGCTGAAGGCACTTGGATCAGAAACATAACTCATTTTTCCATAAGTAGCATTCCAGCTAAAAAGGGTCCCTCAACACCCACAGAGAGTGCTTCATTGTTCTCCAATAATGAAATCCATGGACAGATAGTAGTGAACAATGTATAGTACAGCAGCACTTTTAAAGGATGAGTTTTCCCAGTACAGCAGCTTGGTATAAAGTAGAGGGAGACAACACGAAGACAGACAACAGCAACTTCTGCAGCTCTGGGTGGAAGGAGGAAAACAGCCTTCCATCTGAGCCTCAGAGGGACACCTTGCTCCCAACAGGTTAAAGACATGGTTCCTGACCGCCCAGAGAGCAAAGCAGGGGGGAAAACACAGAACCTGCGTAATTGCATTTGAAAAGAGAGAAATGGCAAGCAGCAAGGGTGCACAGTTCAGGGGTCTGGGTCCTCCACACTCTTCCCAAGAACTTTGAGAGAGCAGGAACATTTACAGCTGCAGTGAGAGCAAGAGTGCAGGGAAAGGGGCAAGAGAGGGACTGCCAAAAATAACCACCCCTACACTTCAGAAGCAGTGATTGAGAAAACAGAGTCGGGGCTCTAACATACAGCCCCGTGTATGAGTCCCAGACAGAGCAGGGAGTGTTGACTTCAAACTGCAGAGCTCTCCGTGGAGGGGGAAAGACCCCACCACCTCTTAGTTCTGGTATAACTTTACTTCCACTTGCCACATCTTATATCCTGCTGTAATTGCATCCCAGTGAGCCATGCCCGTGCTGCATATGTACTTCCCATCCTGCCCATATGCTTCTTAAGTGGTGAGCTCATCTAAATCACCCTTCTCATTTGCCTCCTACAGAAACTATTCATGGCCAGTCTATTTCTATTCTGACCAGATCGTTGATGCTCCACAGGACTTTGTGGAGCCAACCCTACCAAGATAATTGCCAGATTTAGAACCAGTTGCAAAAAGCCCTTCCCAAGAACATTTATTTGGTTAGAAGAATCCCAGAGATTCTCAAATTCCTGTGAACAGCAGGTGATTGTTTTTGGCACCCTGGATTCTGATGGCAGATATTTATATAGCTGTAGGCACCAGGCACATCAGCCTCTCTGAGGCCATGCTTGTGTCAGTCCAAACCAGGCTGACAAAAGCTGACAAGCAGACACGAAGGTGAACTCAAGATGTCTTAAAAGTCATGTACAAGTTCATTCATGTCCAGAAGTATTCAGCACTCACAGTAAGGGAAAAAATGATCAAAGTTGCCCATGGCCAAATTTCCAAGGACTCTGTTTCCACAGCAGAAGCCAGATATTCTAAACATTTTCTAGGTCTCTAAATAATGGGTTGTACTTTTAGGCTCCATCAACCCAATTAGCTGAGGTAATTTGGCTGTGTGGCCACTAATTTAAATATCCAAAGAGGTGCAAGGTCCTTCTGAAAAATCACAGCTAAAATGTGCTGGGTTTGGACATATGAGAACTGGATATGAAAGGTGAAAGAGGCTCAGCTCCTTCAAACACACGTTCAGAGGTGATCACTAACATAATTCAAAGTCTCTCTGACTCAGAGCAGTATGTACATCTGTATGCAGTATTTTTCCTGGAGTTCATTTTTGGTGGAGGACACCAGCATTTCGCCTGGATGTGTGGAAGGTGTAGGTAGAATTAATTGACATTGTTAAAATTTTAAAGGCAGCATGAATTTTAATGAAGGAGGTTTAGAAGAGAAAGTCTTGTTCGCACGTGGACTTCTTGTCCTCACACAACACCTGTCATAATATGAGCTGGAACAGAGCTCCAGCTTCCTGTTCCTTCTGTTCCTTTCCTTGCAGAGCAAAAGCAAAATGGGACAATCAGAAATGTCTCCACACAGTGTTGTGAGTGGAGAAGATAGTAACAGATAGTAACTGATAATATTTAATAGAATCCTCTTATATGGAGTGATAGGTGGATTTTTGAAGGCTGTATGTTCTAAAAGAGTGAAACATATTGTTTGTAGTGGCCTGGTGGGACATGGCTATGAACTATGGAACAAAAGCACAGGAAGGAAAATTCAAGATAACTGTCAGGAAAAACTTCCTAATGGTGTGATACGCAGCCTAATACTGTGGAATAATCTTCTAAGAGAAGAGGTGGAAGCCCAGCTGAATGAGTAATTTTAAAATTAGACTGTAGGAAACAATTCAGCATTGGCAAGGGGAATGGACAAGATGACCTCATCAGCCTTTTCCATCTCATATTTCTATGGTTCTGAGGACAGAGAATAATAAAAAGCCACTGCACAGATTCAGTCCCAGAGAGAGTTGCAACGGGATAAATGGGATTGGCTATTAAAATATGTAGATTGCAAAAGAGACTGTAAACGAGAAAAAGTGGATGTGAGGAGAGATGAAGTCATCAGTGTGTTTAGAATGTAGACTTGGAGGCAATGATAGGCAAAGTCCTGGGCAAGGAACATAAAATCAGAACAGAACAACTTTGAAGAGATAAAAGGCAGCAGAGCACAGGGTGGGGAGTCTAGACAATTTTATATGGAATGCCTTTGTGCTTAGCAGGTGCCAGACATGCACAACTCTCACTCACTAAGAGCCATCAATTGTCAAGGCAAAGCCATTTTTAATACATAAAGATTATGTGGGAATTTAAGGGTGATGCCCAGGTACTTAGAAAGAGAGTGGTGTGGATGGTGTGCTTTTGCTTCATTCATGCACCTCTGCTGGGCTCACCAGCATTTACAACAACAGAAGTCCCCACTCATTTGGCTGGAGGGCTTGGGGTGCGTGGATTTGTCCTCTGAGCCAACATCATCACGGGCTATTTTCTCAGCCAGTTCTGACAATTAAGCACACAGGGATTTCCTTTTGTTTATGCCAAGCACAAACCCTAGGTCATTAGTATTCATCAGAGAATAAAGCACTGCAAGAAAACATAACATTCAGAACTCACCCTGATGCAGCACTAACTGTACATTTATTGTCTGCTGGGGAGCTGAAAAGAGACATCAGCTTCACAACCAGTACAAATGCTCAAATAGTCTTTGTGAACTCAAAACATTGTGTATTTTGGCCATTATGGGAAGGGTTGGGAGTGATCTGTCCCAGATTTTTGCAAGTGTATTTATGGTTTATAATTATTCAAACCCATTTTGGAGCAGCTTCCAAACTGTATTTGTGATGTGTGCTTTGTCACATGGCCTGAGGTGTTACTGACTGGGTGACTTTTTACTTTGCGGTATAGCAAATGGCATGTCACAGACTCCATTGTTCAAAGTTCATGAGAATTCCAAAATACTCCAAAATTCCAAATAAATGTTTCCATGAATACATAGTGAGCTTTGGAGCATTTGCAGAAAACAAATATGGTGGACCTCCCCATCAGTAACACAAATAAAGAAGCTAACCAAATGAGAATAGTTTATTGATCAATTTCTTCAAGCAGTTTTGAGACATAAAAAACAAAGATGCATAATGGCCTAAAAATGTTATGCAATCCATTAAAGAACTTAGAAGTGCATCTGAAAATGACGAGTTTTTATAGTAGTAGAAAGTGATGCCATCATAGCTGCTAAAGCACCTGTTTAAACTGTAAGAAGTAAAAGTCCCTCTACCCCACAGAGGGGAGTCCCAAATTGCTTTAGGCAACATGCTAATACTATGTGGGAAAGTTCATAAGAAATAGGAAATAAATTCTCAGGAAAAATACGGAAAGAAACTTCATTCAGGGAGAGGTGCATCTACTGTATTTTTCTGTGTTTCTTTTAGAAGTACTATGGTATTAGTAGCAGCTGCAGGTATTCACTTCCAGAGGAAAACAAGAGAGAAAATCTTATTGAAAGCATACATTATGAAATATTGTCACACAAATAAAAATACAGTAAATTCTGTGCTATAATATATCACAGAAAATATATTTTTTGTAATATAACTTTTTCTGTCATGTACTTCAATATAATATCTGATACAGAAACTAGCATATTCACCTGCTATCAAATAGCTGTCAAGATGTGATTTACTCTTCCCTAAGCTCTTTATCCTCATATATTATCCAGTTGCTATTTATTATTGTTAGTTTTGCTGATTGTCATTATGAACATATTTTACCTGTATACCATAAAGGCAGATAAAAGCTGCACAGTCTTTTATAATAAAGGCAGATAAAGTCTTTTCGAGCACTTTTCATCACAAACACTGAACATTATTTTAGAATCTTTCCCTCAGATAAGTAAAGTAATTGTGAAAGTACCTGGATGAGGGAAAGTTGCTGCCATCAGCAAAACTTAGAATACCTTCTTTAAAATGCATTCTAAAAGAGTATGTAATAAAGTCAGGTATCAGTAGACAGAAATTTGAAAGGGGGAGTTATAAGGGGTTCTGAAAAATATGTGTTATTGTAAGACATTGAATGACTGAGGAAAAAAAGGCACAGTATAGAAAAGCATAACAAAGAGTGTTATTTGCAAGAAATGAACACGTTAAATAGTAACTACATCTCAAGGAGTTTTTGCTTGGTTTTATGTATAATGCCAGAAAAATATGTAGGCTTGTCTTATATAGTATTTTAAAAAAATCAGTTTTATCTTAAGGACCCATCTTGAAATACATTTAGGATGAATATAGGAATGAATCAATTTCACCATAGGGGTACATAGCAAAATGAAGCTTAATTCACTCCCAAAAGTTCTTTCACCTCCAATTTTGTCGAGTGCTGTCTCTCTCTTATACCTGTTGCCTGCAGTGTGATGAGCCACTGGAACAAAAATGCTTGTGGCAATAATGAAGCTGTGCTTGAGCTGAGATTTTTCTGGGATAACACAAGGTAAGGCTGTGGTGTCACTGTTTTATTCAGCCCTTGTGCTGCCTGTTACAGCTCAGCACAGCAGCTGCCAGAGAGAATAATTTTAGTGGTCTAAACCTGATGTCTGAACAGACATCCTGGAACCATAAGGTTTGAATATTGGCAGACAAGAGCAAGTTCTTCACCCTTCTGTGGTAGCTCTCTTTTATGAGTAGGCAGTTTATTGAACAGGGGGCTTTAAACTCTGCCTTTAGAAACCAGAACTCACGAGAAAATTAAATCTTCTTTGCTGCTTCCCATGAGCCCACGAGACTGTTCCAGTGCCATGGGCCAAAGTTTCCCATTCATCCCCTTCTGGGTTTTATGCAGTTCATTTTCTGTCATCTGCTGTGGGGATGGATGTGTGTCAGCAGTGCTGCACTGTGAGAAGTAAAGCTCTGTGGGAGCCTTTGCGATGAAAAGTGCTACACTGAAGTTAATCATAATTATCATTAACACATCTGTGAGCCACTTCCACTGTGTTCTGTCCAGACCACAGTTTGAGCTGCTAAAGACTAACCAATTGACTAACAATTTATAATCCTGTTCTCAGCTCACTCTGCAGTGCTTGGGGACTGGTTAGTACCTCATGCATTTAAAGCTCAGGACCTGTGGTGATATTGCCCATTATCATGATTTAACACTGACTAATACCCTGCTATTCCTGGCAATACCAGCTATTAGTTGAAAGTGAGAAAGCATTAAAATCATAGCTGGAGCACTCACTGCTAGTTTTTGTGTTATTATGCAATGAATTCTGATGGTAAATACTCTTACATATTTTATATACTTTAAAAAACCCAACCCTTTCTGGCTAAAAGCATATTTTGGCCCATCTTCCATGTACCCACACATGAATAATCTGTATAGATGAGCCAACAGAAATATCTGCAGGAGAATAAGTCTGTGCACATACTGTGTATATGCATGCAAACACAATGCCCATGGTGTATTTATAGCAAGTGTCATCATGAGTACATTCCAAGTGCCTCACTGGCTCTGTGTCTGTGGGTCAGTACAGCCAGTGCTGAAACACACTCCCAGGTGGAAAGCAGCAGACATTCTGCACCAGCAGCTCTACACAGCTGTGTTTGCAGAAGGGGAAGCAGAGTCTTCCAAATTAAACTGTTGTAAAATTTAGATAGGCAAAATTCAACTACCAGAGTTGGGCTTGGCTGGCACTCTGAGATCTTAATCCTTGCTCTTGCAAAAGGCCCCATGTGACCTCTACAACCACAAATGGTGTGTATCTGGCTTTACATCTCATTCAGGACACAATAACATCTGCATCCCAGCAGAGGTGTTCACCTTGCCCAGCACTGCTCTGCCACAAGAACTTCAGTAAAACCCTTTCCTGATCTGACTGTTTCTTCTAACTCAAAGCTGTGTTGTTGCCTTGCCTGTCTCCAGTTTACCCACCAGTCCCCTCACATGTCACCCTTGATACCTTGAGAAAGTCCAACCAGGCACAAAAGGCTACAAGTGGACTGTTATAGGAGGATTTTATAGGGAACTTGACAGGAGAGATCTGACATCAGCTTTCACATGTCCTCTTCACACAGAGCTGAGTCAGAAAAACAAGCTCACCGGAGCTGTGGAGTAGAAATGAAGGTGAATTAATCCTTATGATGCTCTGCATCTGGAAGTAATGAACATCTACAAAAGGAAGACAAGACAACATCAATGTTTTCTCAGAATGCCAAATTCTTGAACACTCTAAATTAGTTTAGCTTTATGGGGATATACATGAAACTGAGTGTAACAAACAACTGCGAAGACACTGCTTCTGAAATTGATACATGCAAGATATGTTGTTTCCAAATTAGAAGAAAGAAGAAAGCATGGGAGACTTCCCAGATGACACAAAGTGTGTGATCCAATCTAGGAATGCTGGGGCAAGCCTGAAACAGCTCGGAAGAGGTCAACCTGCAACCTCATTCCTTAGGAAACCCAAAGGACCTCTGATGAGCCCATGCCAGCATAGCTGGACTGTGGTGAGCAAAGTTCCCCTGGAAGCCAGGCAATCCAGACTGACACTTCCATTGATTTTAAAACACAGATATAAACTTGAGTCCTAAACACTCCAGAGAAAAGGACACGAGTCAGAATTGCACATGCCCAAAATGCAGATTATGGACCTGCACAGCTCTTGGAACCCTGAATTCAGTCTTTCAGTTCTGACAAACAAATGAGCAATGAAGTGTGGTTTTGAGCAATGATGCTCAGAAACACGCTCCATTTGACCTGAAGCTCTGGGAAATGCTCCCAAGATTGTGTGATGATACAGAGGGTACTGCCGTGTGATTAAAAAGAAAAGTTATATCACTGTGTGGAATATGTAGAGATGCAGGAAAAATTAGGCTTGTAGGATATTGGCAATATGTAGGTTACAAGATGGAGGATTTTGGGGGTGGGTTTGTTCTTCCTTCTTCGTTCTTCTTCACAAATCTGAGTGTTTTGTCATTGGGTCAAAAATCCTACAATGTGGGTCAGAAATTAATAGCCACTGGTTTATAAGTAGGAATAAACTTGCTGGCATTTAATTATTGGGCAGTCTGGGGTATAAGCAGAAGTTGGGCAGTCTGCTTGGAAGCAGACGTTCTGTGCCATTTTTGCCTTGTTAACTTAGAAAGCAGTCTCTGTGTAGCTATGTTATAGATAAGATATAATAAACATCTAAGGAGAAAAACTCTATTTCCTGCATTTTGATTCAAACTCAGAGTAAAATGGACTCGAAAAAAGTAAAAGAAACAAATCAGAGACTTGCAATGCACAGCCACAAAATATTCAAAGCCCTGATGCTGCTGAGTGTGACACACACACCTGCTCACCAGCACAGGAAGCTTCTCAGCTTCCAGATGGCCTCAGGAATTTTAAAAAAAAAATGCAATATCTGAGTTTGGTCTCTCTTTATTATATTCCTAGAAAGCTCTTGGCCAATTTCAGTTTCTGCTCCCTAAGAAAAACCCAACAAGAATGAAACTTTTTGGTTAATAGAACAAACTTGGCTCTTGCTGTTGGAGATCTGCACCCATTTCTCTGTGCTGCCACTAATATTCAGTGTGTTTGGGAAATCCAATATCAGAGTCATTCTGAAGTCAAGGAGTAAAACTTCTGTCTTCATCCTGTAGTGTTTCCCTGCTTTTTATACAAGTCCACCATCTGGACTGGGATCTCCAGGGACAGAATAAGAATCCTCTGAGCCTGTAAAGCACAGGGCACAAAAGAGCCTGTTCCACACTACTGTGAAAAAAACCGTAAAATAACTGAAAGGACTAAGATGATGCATTTTCAACTCAAACCAATGTCTTCACTAGCAATGCCTCCAGAAACATTTATCCGCTGCCAGAAATTCCTCTCACCTGCCAGAATCTGTTCCACTGAATTTGGAAAGGGATTCTTTGAAACAGAATTGACCATGAAAATGTCCTTTTGCTATTCACCAATTTGCTACAGCATCAAAACTCTTGCTCTTTCGAACTGGATGTGTGAGAACAAACAAAAAGAACAAACAAACAACATTCTAAATGTTGCAGATGAACAAAAATACTTTCCTTGCTTTTTTTTTTTTGCCATCATACAACCAGAGAGACTATCGGGGCTCTCTCCTCACTGCCTGATTACAAGGCACCACATTTCAGCTGATTTTGTTCAGGCAGGCTGTCTTAGGTACACAAAGTGACTACTCAAGAACAGGACACACAGCACCTCATGCACAGGCCATGACAACCACAACACTCTGCCACAGCTACCTGTCATTAACCTTTCCTTAAGAGAAAAATATTTATGTATTGAATGGCAAACTCCCTCCATTTTTTTTAGAAGTATCTTAATTTTTGGCTTTTTGTATCAACTGTTTTCCTAAATGCACTCATCAGTCTGGGCATTGTATCACTGTCTTCTTGCTGCACAAAGCTGAGCTGACAGTTTTTTTAAGCTGCCATTCTCCACAATGGCTAGGAGGAGGAAAGGATGAGGAGCCAAGAGCTGAGGAGAAGGATGTAGTGGAATGAAAGATGATCAGGGAAGGGAAAGGGAGAGTCTGTTTTATTAATGCTGTTCTGGCCACCTCTCATGTCTTCCTCCTGAATTTTTTAAGTTCTTCAGCTGCATGTATTTAGCTTTCTGGCTGCTTTTGTTTTTTGGCTATCTAGCCTCTCTCCTTGCATCTACNGTGCCTCTTTCCTTTGTTTTTCTCTCTTTTTTTTTTTTTTTTTTTTTTTTTTTTTTTTTTTTTTTTTTCAAGAAACTTGCTTAAGCTTTTCCGGCCACGTCTCTCTCACATTGTGTGGCCGCTTGTCTCAGCTTCCTTGCCAGGCTCCCAACCAGGGCTGCCTGGCTTAGACCTCCCCCTGCTGCCAGATGCTGCTAGGGAGCTGCAGAAATCTGCAGTGTGGTAGGGGCACAGAGCACCAAGCACCTTCATAGTGGCTTCATCTCTGCTAACAAGGCAAGGTGATGAGGACTGATGTGCCCAGCTCCCTTCTCACCTCACAGATCACATGCCAAAGTGTGCCTGGAGAAAACTGTTCCCTCCTAGCTCTGCCTCTCCTGGGGTATGACTTTACAGTAATGGATAAAGCAGCCAAGGGCAGGCAAGACAGCTCCTAAAACACTCTCCATGCCAGCACAGAGGTCTCCAACAGGCAAAACAAAGTTTAAGGTAGCAATCTCCAGATGCTCCGCTATTGAATTCTTGGGATCCCAGCCAGTTCACATACACTCATGCACGTTTGTCTATCCACTAGCCAGCCTATAAATGTTTTGTTGCAGCACACAGTAAGCTGTATTCCTGTGATACATAATATCTATATGAAGCTTCTGTAGACACTTTGTATACTCATCTGTTTACATGGTCTTAAAGTAGGAAAACATGGGAATGATACGATCAGGTTTATAAGCCTGCTTCCTGTAGCAGCGCTGCCCCGTAACTCAAAAGTAATTTACCAATGTAATTAAAAAGAAGCTTAATCCTAAACATACACTTTGGCACAAGAATGACACGGTTTATATCACTTGTAACATTTGTTCTGGGGTGCAAAAACTGTTCCTACTCTAACGAGAGCGGCACAAAAATCACTTACCCAGTAGTGAAGGGGAATGAGGGGACAGCGATGGACGCCAATGCTGCAAAGTCACAAACACACTGCCAAGTGTTTAATGGCAAATCCATCCCCAGGAGCCAGGAAAGGGAGAAACCCCCCACTCCAGTATGTGAAAAGCTGAGAAGTGGCTCAGCCCATTGAATTTTTCATTCACCAGTGTGTATTCACAAAAGCATGAGTGGCATATTGTGGTTATGGACTGCTCTGAGGAACTCAAGTATTGAAGGGTTGGATTGCTCTTTGCTCCCACTGTGCTCTCCAGTTCATTTAGACACACACTGCCCCCAGACCCTCAGAAGCCCTTGTAGCAGAGTGTGGTCAAGAGAAGCCATCTGCACTCACTGATGCAAAGCCCTGGTGACTGGGGAAAGAAGGGAGCTCTTGAGGAACTTCAAATTCCCCTTAAATTGCTGCCTTTTTTTTTTTTTTTTTAATACCAAGTCACGATAGCTACTGAATGAAAAAGCAAACAAAAACTCCAAACTGTTCCCTTCTCCAGCAAGCTCTCAACTCCTGTATTCTTCTGGAATGCCCACTGTTTTTGAGTGTAGCCCAGGTGTTGTCAGACTTCTGATCTTTTCACATGGACAAAGGGGGAGCACACAGGGCTACAGCTTCTGATCCCTTTCAGAAATCAGCATCTCCATGTATGCTAACTTATTCATGGGCTGCTTTAAAGCTAAGATGTACCAACTAAAACTGTGGGGGAAAAAACAGGCAACAAAAAACAGCAAACAAGTATAAATGTAAGGATTTACATGAACAAACAAAATCAAAAATTTTTGGTCCCTCTTTTTGTGAGTGTAATTTAGGTTTTTATAAGTTTGAGAGAATTAAATTTAAAAGGGTTTACTAAGGAGATATTTTGGCAATTTCAAATCATTTCAGCTGTCAGAGATTGCCCAGTCACCTTGGTATGTGAAGCACCTTTGTGGTAGCGAGTGAATGATGGTGACACAGAGACCTGAACTTGATAGAAGAGAGGATGGTGGTCCTGCACAGAGGACAGAGAATCTGCCCTGACTGGGGGAGTGAAACCTCTGGAAAAGTTGAGAAATCTGAGGTTTTTATTTCAACCTAAAAGAACTCAGTGAAGAAGAAAACAAGTTGAAATTTGCAAAGTCGGCCCATGATAAAAATATTTGGGAAAGAAATTTGGGAGAAAAAAATAAAATAAAAAAAGAGGAGTCACAAACCCCACTTGTAGTTCATTGATGTAGAAATGAGCAGACATTTCCCATTCCTATGTACAGATGGAGTAGGAACAGACACTGCCACTAAGTTTAAGTCCACTCTATGTTTTTAAAGAGCATTAAGGAAAATAAATTTCACATAATAAATGCACATATGTACCAAACCAAACTAGTCCTCAGAAATCTCAGTAAAATATATGGATTTTAGCATTGCTTATCTGTATTGGGTGTAAAGAGATTTCCAAGTGGCTTTGCACAATAACATCCAGCAAATACTCTCTAAGCTGCTACCCTTTCCTCATTACAAGTCTCCCACTGAATACCTGTCTTTGACACAGCTGATTCAATGATAGGACTTTATGGGGTCCCTTCCAACCCAAACGTGCTATGATCTTAAGATTATTCAGCCAGCAAAATGTCATTAAGGGATCTTTTAAACACAAGAAAATGCATCTATCCTCTTGTCATTGCAAGACCAGTTCAGTTTCCACCAAAATCCATGGGAAGATTCCCCCTTGATTTCCGTGGAGATTGGCTTGTTAGTTTTTATGCTAGTTTTACATTTCTCTGACAGTGATAAAATCAGGGAAAAAACTACTTATACAAATAAGAGAAGAGGAAGGTCTGTACATTTTAATATTTACCTTACAAGGCCATTCTCCACAAATTATTGTTTTGTATAGCTAATGATCAAATATTAATAAAATATTAATTAGTATCTCAACACCTTTTATTAAATTGTAAGCAGTTGAACATGTAATTTATTTTATAACATAACAATGTCACATATAAACTGCCTACCTCTCTATTTTGAAGCCAAAACTCTTAATGAGACAATTTTATATGAAACAAACTTTGCCAAGTAAATGCTAAATTCCACTAGTTTTTCAGATGTTCCTCACTGCTCTTCTTACAGGATTTTCTAATTATCCTGTTAACAAGTATTACTTATTTCTTTGTACTTTGCAGCTTGTATTTCCTTTAAAATTAAGACAGCATGTTGAATTGAAACCATTCTTTTACTTTCCACAACAACAAATTACTGTCATTATGAGTAAAGGATTGTGATTCACCATCATGAGAAAATGCAAGATGCACAATAGGATAGGGACGGTCGTGCTTTGCAGCTGCACATTCCCTTTCCTTCAGCAGAAGCAGGTTTTTTTCACAGCAGTTCTCTATGGCTACACATACAGAACATCAAAGCTGAGCAGAAAAGATGGGAGAGGGTTTGAGACTGATTTTCACAGTGCAAGAGGAAAATCAGACATGCATCCCCTTGACCTCTTCCTTTAAGTAAAGCCTTAAAAATCAAAACCATTTAAAGTTTATTCTCTCTGCCAGTGTAAAAGGGGGAGACCCTTAGGAGGCACCCTGTTCAAGCTGCAGCCACGTGAACAGATTGCACTTGAGTGGACCCAAAGTCAGTGTTTCCTTTCACAACTGCCTCTTGTCATATTGCAAGATTAGCTCTGAAAGATGTTGAAATGGTCCTGATAATGGCTATCACTGAATGCTCTTTGATGACTGAGCTATAAGTTCAGTGGTCTTGTTTCCTGTGCAGTGAATAACTGCATAAATTAAATAAGCCAAGATACCAGCAGTGGTATTTATGTGCTGCTTTGCTGACAGTCTCACCTGGGATGCAAATGATGGTTAAACAGACACACACACTGCACCCTTCAACTACTCCAGTGTTTTTCCTCTCAGGTTTGAACTACCACACCTCTGTAGGGCAGCACAGGAGAACTGGAGTACTTCTGTGGAAAGGCAGAGGATTTTGGTCTCCAGGACTGTGATTCAGGCACGTTTTACAGCCACTGAATTCAACATGCCCATTTAATTTAATTTATTTTTTTAAAATCTTGAATAGGCTCATTCTAGAACACCTCTAGTCAGAAAGAGGCAATTGCAGAGTCTGTGCAGCTGACAGGGCCAGGGATTCCAGTGCACATTAATTTGTGACTGAAGAAGCCATTAGGAGAGGGACTTCGGACACATGTCTGACCTTAGGCCACTTGACTGCAAAATTTCTCTTGTAGCTGAATCTCTTTCACCACCTCCCTACTCCTTGTGGGTTCATTTGTCCAAGGGAACTCCCATCACAGCAACTATTTCCACAATAGGGCTGTAGAAGGAATTGTGTCTGTTTAGAGATTTAAATATATCTGTGGATCTGGACCTAAATTCCAAGATATATTACAACAAAGCAAGAAATTCTAGTCATTCAGGTAGAGAACCTTTCATTTTTTTTAAACCTGCAAATATTAACATGTTTATAGCCTTTCCAAAGGCAAATAATTCCAGGAATAAGGAGAAGGCAAGCATTCTTTTTAGCAGCAAGAAACTGAAATCTCTCAGGAGCCTCCAAGTCTGTTTATGTGTGTGACATTGTGGAACATGCTGTGAATTATAATTGACAGCACAGACTGTAAAATTATGGTCCCTTTCTAACTGCTGTCTCTGCACTTGAGCCCTGTGGTATCATTTCCCAGGAACAAGCATTTCTCATCCTTTAATCTGGAACCACTTTCATGCCCTGCACAGGCTCCATTACACACCCGTAGAGACCATCTCTTCCACGAGGATGCTGTCCAGATGTCTGGGACTTACTCTCTGGGGTCCTCATGGGACAGAAGATGTCTGACCCCCGGGCCCTGAAGTTTATTGTCAGTGCAGAAGTACGTCACCAATAAAAGTTACTTCATCTTTACTTGGGTATTTCTGAAGTGCTGTTAATAATATGATGTGGTGATAACCAACCTCGTAATCTGCTTGCAAAACTACACGTTACTAACTGACCACAAAAGAGTTTTTCCCATTGTACTATTGTGGAAACTTCATGCCTGCAGGCAAATAACTTTGGTTAAGGGGGGGGAGGTCTTGAGAACTTCCATGGGTTTGTGACAAGAACAGCTTGTCTGAGTCTAATTTTACCCAAGAGTTGCATAAATGAATTTTTAAAACATGATACATATTCTTAATGTCTAATCCAGGACTATGCGGTTTCATGCAGGGCTAATCCCATGGAGTAATATATGACTTAAAGCCTTGGATCAGAAAACTACTGAATATCAGTTGTACCAAAATTGTGGTGCCTGACGATAGCTAAAATAAATAGAAGAGAATGGCACGCAAGGGAAAAAATAGAAAAGACAGATAAACAGTAAGAAAATGTTTTCGTCTGAAACACTGAAATTCCCTGAGATATCATTTAAGCACTTGGAACAAGGACTGCATTAGTCAAAGAGGCAGATGTCAATTAAAAATTTCGTGCTGGGCAAGACCAAGAGAAAGAGAAGCTACTCTTGAATATTTAAATCAGAAGATTAAAAGAATCATAGCAGAGAGACAAAAATGCTGGGGGGACACAAAAAAATGTGTTTCAGCAAGCAGTTGCCTCTCAGAAACGTGACCCTGCACTTCATTAAATTGGTGGAAATTTCAACAGATAGAGCCTCCTAGGGCAGGAAGCCCTCTAAAGACACCTGCTCTCAGGAGACAAAAGGCTGTGCCTCTCTGGATTCTCCCAACTCTCTTTACCTTTTCTGACACAAGGACTTGCCAACCTGGGTCTGTCCCCTGCTAAGACTTTGCTCAAGTGGTCAAGAGCAAGGACTGCAGTGGCTGAGATAGCAGGAGATGTTCTCTCTCTGGGTTACTTCGGGACTTGCCTCTGCCCCTTCTCCAGCAGAGCAGTGGGACACACTTGCCTGTCATCCCTGGGGGATCCAGCCCATCTCAGAGTTTCCAGGCATGTAGCTCCTTGCCTTGCTGCTCTAGTTCATACAAATATTTTGTTGGTGACACCTGTAATGGTTTAGGAGAAGAGTTTTTTTCACAACTCCAGCCTTCTTGCATCACTTTGCTTATATTGTGAGCTACCAAACAGACCCTAAACAAATTTATCTACATTGCACAGGTACTCATTTCAAGAGTGACAGAAAATTGCCTCCTGAGTACGCTCCACAGAGCCAAGGGATCAGTCCCATGATGTCCCTCGATGTCAGGGGGGATACACTGGCAGCATCTTGAAGGACAGACCTCTGAGCCAGCACTGACCTGAGCACCATCAGCCCTTGCATGGTGCCTGCCCCAGGGCTCACAGCCACAGAATTTGTGTCAGCAGACCCCTTCTGTCTGCCCTGTCCCTCCTGTGCTGCACTGGGGGCAGCAGCCAGAGAGCCAGTGGGGCACAGCAAGAAGAGAGGCAGGTTCCTGCTGGGAGCACCTGCTGTGCCAAGGAGCTGAGGAAATGCTGCTACAGTGGAGAAGAGTCAGCAGCCACCAGATGTGACGATCTCCAGATGTTAGGGGAATGTCAGCCTCCCACAACTGGGAAAGCTGCTTACCACCACAATGGCAGAGTGGCTCTGCAATCCCTTCTTTTCTCTCCTATTTACTCCTGCCAAAGCAATCAGCAAGTTCAAAGCTGCCACTGAACTCAGACAAGAAGGGGATGATGATTACAGAGGGCAGCAATATTCTGTGTGTAAAGCAGAGCACTTCCCATTATATAATGCAATGGCTTCCACCGTGTGCTACCCACAGCTTGTGGGAGCCTGCTCAGCCAGGCTGCCTTGGCCCTTTCTCACATTCTAACCTCATATTTCTCCTCTGGAAGTCTTTAGCTGTGTCCCCAGCTCCAGTGCCAGCTAAGGAGGCAGTCATTATTCTCCCTTGGGTTTCTGCAGCGCGGATGGTCCAAGTCTCCTAAATGACACTTGTAAGAGAGCAAAGCAGCATGTTCTTAGTTTTAGATGATGAATTAGGCAGCCAAATCTATCACTGCTTTTCCCTTGGATCTTGTGAAATATTATCTGAAGAGATAATCCACTGTGATAAATAAAACAAAACAAATGAGCTCCTCAACAGATGGTTTCACTACTGAAGTCTGAAATCAGAGCTGAGAAAAACTTTATCTGCTATGACACAACATCTCACCAAATGCTGACAGATTTTTCCTGTTGTTCATATTTATATGATGAAAGCAATCAACATGATATTTTTCTTAAAAGGCAACCAAGAATCTCAGCCCAGCCTCAGACAAAGCTTTTATTTCCAGATGTTCTTCTCTGCGTAACATGAAACATAAGAACTCCTGAAATAGGGTCAAGTTAAGATGCATCTAGTCTAATGTCCCAACTTTGAAAGAGAACAGTTGAGGGTGTTTTAGAAAGTGCATAAAACATGGCAAATACACCAGGGTTCTTTGCCTAATTTATCCTCCTGGATTTTGGTGTCTTTTCTACTTAAAATGATTGTGCCTTCTCTGTAGCACTGGCACCACACACTAGGCAAGACTCAGCATAATTAAAAGAATATGCATCTTGGATGGGTGGATTAAGTGACAATTACTTATTGAAACCTTGTAACACAAGCAAACCTAAATTACATGTATGTGAACATTCTACCCCCAAAAAAAGGGTTTTTTAAAATTTAAACATGAACTGGAGGACAAGGTCATTCTCCAGCAAAAAGCAGATTACTTGAAATGTTAAAAGCTTTCACTGTAAATATTACCCTTTCACTACCAATGCTGTGTATATCTCTACAAAAATGTCTGCCCTTTGTCTTTTCAGTTCTGTGTCTCTTTTCCTATTTAATTTACCTTAGAAGAGCCATCTTCTCACCACTTCTCCAAAAATAAAAGGCAAAATCCCTGTTAGCCACAAAGAGAAAGCAGCCCCTCTGAAAACATGCATGGTCAGGATACACAGACACTCTGCTCTGCTCAGTCTATGCTTGCATGGAGCTAGCTGCACACTTGAAATAATCAAGTTAAGTAACTCCAGCTTCGTGGCAGCACAACCAAGATCAGGCAGCTTTGCCTGGCTGACTCCAGCACAGATACAAATCTTGAGAGCAGGTCTCTGTCTTTATCCAAAGGGGTCTCTGTTTCCAGTCTGGGATCCCACACAGTAGCCCCCATATACAAGAGAGCACCGAAAGGCTGTGGAAAAAAAGCTGGCTAGGCCTCTAAAAAACACATTGTGAAGCTGGACTTTGTAGGTTAAAAACACAAAATAATTTTTTGAATGATAAATTGGTCTCTGCTTATGAATTTTATGCTGCTGGAAACAAAAGAAACCACTATGTGCACCTTATGGTAAGGTTTAAATAAATATTAGTTAAAAAAGCAAAAGTGCGGTCTCCTTTATTGCCAATTACAGGTTTACAAAGTTAAACAGGGAAAAGTAATACTATAGCCAAAACAGACTTCCAGAGAGCCCTCCAGAGTCTCACTTGCTGTTCACTGGACTAACATTAGTTATATTTTTATACCACAAGAATGGGCAGGGAGTATTATTAGGGTTTTGGTAGCTTTATGATCAGATTCATATTCAAGTTATTTTCTTCCAGAGATCTTCAAGTTTATGTGCAATCCTTAAGGGATACACCAATGAATTGGAAGAAGCAGTAGTAGTATTTGTGAGGAAAAGAAAAAAGCCAGGCTCAGGGTCAGTCTAGAAGTAGATATAGCTGTTAAAATTTGGTTCAACACATTCAAAGCAAGTTGCTGGCTTTCTGCTCCCTGTGTTCCAGGAAGAGAGCATTCTTTGGCAGGCACTTCATTCAGAGGTTTCAATTTATGGGAAAGAGGCTTGCCTCAAAGAGGTTATTTTTCTTATTTGACCAAGGTTTGGTGTTTCCATCATTAGAACTCTTTACCTCAAA
>VXAC01004771.1:0-59641 GCA_013399225.1 Rhipidura dahli | reverse complement strand
AAAAAAAAAAAAAAAAAGGTTCATTTTCAACAGGTTTGTTTTCATCCAGATAGCCAGGAGTTCCTAGGGATTGGTACTAAGGCACTCCTAGACCAAAGTGAAACCTACAAAGCAGTGTTAAATAAGTCAGAAAATACAAGTACCAAGCCTTACCCAGGTGTGTGTAACCTTTGTGGACACTCATACTGATCCTCCTGCTGTAGCAGCACACCCAGGTGTGCCCAGGTAAACCAGGGAAGAAAGCTGGCTACATGTGGCACACAGAAGCCAAGACACCTCTGAATTGCCCACAGCTGCATCATGCTCACTGCAGAATTCACAGCTGAACCCCCATTTCCTGAGCAGTAATCCAGCACTGCTAACCGCAAAAGAAAAGAGGGCAGTATCCCAGTTTCACCAGTCTTACATTGTCTAAAGATCTGGCCCAATACACACTCACTGTGAGATTTCCATTAAATATAGAGGTTCTTGGCCTATCTGGTTTCCAATCTCAGATTTCAGAATCTTTTTCAAGAAGAGAGATTTTCACTAAAAGAGGTATTGTACATTTTCCAGAGTGAGTGTGCATGTAGCAATGGAACATAATTTGCCATGAGGATATACATGAGGTGATGCCATCTGTGTCACATCTCCTTCACCATGGAGAAAACACTAAAATGTAATTTGAGGTCAAGATTGTAGGGATTAAGATTACTGCTTCTTTCAAAGTACACTATAAAGATGGAAACTTTAAGTGGGCTTGTAAAATGAAAGGATCCTTATTTCAGGCCCTATTTTCTGTTATTGTCTACAAGAGTATTTGAAACTGAAGTAAATGCCCATTGTACTGCTCCTTGATGTTTGCACCACATGCCCTTTTTCTGTTTGATTGTGTTGATCTAGGAATGCCTATGTCCAACCTTAGAAACATTTCGGGAAACAACATCATATCTTGAATCCCAAGGCAGGATGAAGCTCCCTTGACCTGAGATGTCTACATGGTGCATATTTTAGTTTTGCTATGGGACCCTCAAATTTTCACATTCATTTTGTCTCATCCTTTGAACTAAATATGATACAGCACACAGCAGATCTCTAGGCTGGATTTCTTTTCTCAAAAAGGAGGCAAGACAGGCCTCTCCTCATCTGGAGACCTGGCAGGATAAAGGTTAATCCGTCTCAACCACAGAAAGTGCTCAGCAATACCTAAATACAGACCTCCTCTCTGTGCCTGACTTCTGTACTTGTGGCAGTGCCACCACCCTTCTGCACCTTTACTTGCCTCAGGGCGGTAGTAGCATCTCTTTTATTCTCTGGCTTTGAAACTACTGAGCAGTCTTGGGATTCTGGAGAGGTCCCAGATGACTGGAAGTTGGGATTGTCCTGATTTTCAAGGAAGGCTAAAGTTGGACCTCAGAAATGACAGGCTTATTAGTCTCACCTTATTTCCTGGTGAAGTTATGTAGAAAGTTATTCTGGGAGGTATTGAAAAACACCTCAGGGACACAACAGTCTTTGGTCACAGCCAGTATGATTTCACAAGGGAGAAGTCCTGCTGATCAAACCTGATCCCCTTTTAAGACAAGGTAGCCCACCTAGCTGATCAAGGGAAGGCAGCTGATGTAATTTTTTGGATTTCAGTAACACTTTTGAAATTGTCTCTCACAGGACCCTTCTGGACACAATGTCCATCCCGCAGCTGGATAAGCACATCGTGCCATGGGTGAGCAACTGGCCCCTGTGTCAAGTGCAAAGGGTTACAGAGAATGGGGTGATATCAGATTGGTGACCTGTCACTAGCGGGGTTCCACAGGGCTCCATCCTTGGCTCAGTTCTCTTCCATATCTCCATAAATTACTTGGATGCAGAACTGGAAGGGATACTAAGCATGTTCCCAGGTGATACAAAACTGGGAGGAGCTGTTATTCCCTCAAAGATAAGGAGCCCTTGCAGAGAGACCTCAGCAAATTAGAGGACTGGACAATCACCAACTATAGGAAATTTAATAAGGGAAGGTGCCAGATTCTGTGCCTGGGAATGAGGAATCTGGACAGCACAGGGGTCAGTACTTCATCTAGACACTCATTAGTAATAGGACTTCTTCTGTATTAGTAAGGAGGCACATTAGCCTACATAAAGAGACATTTTTAATGCCCGTGTTTTTGTGTTTATCCTTATATTTTTTTTATGTGAGCTTTAAAAACATTTTTCAGACTGATAGAACCAAAGAGAACATAGAGCATTTCATAAAATTGCATTCTGTTGAACGGCTCTTACAGCATCAGAGAAGCTCCCCAGGTGGTGAACTAAGTGGCAAGTTTCTAGACTTTCACATCACTAGTCCAAAAACCTCCCCATTTGGCAGTGGAGCAGAGATGTCTGCTGAAATTGAGAAATTCTTATTAGCTGAGTTCAGATAGAGAAGCCTGCAGCTAATCAATGACACCACTACCACCATCATCACCTAGAGTTGCAAGTGCAGCCCAGATGAATTCAGAGGCAGGGTTTCAAAGACCTCATGATAACAGAGCTAAGCACTGAGAACAAAAAAGATTAGAGACTTTAGGGATCACGGGTCATAGATTAAGTAGAGGTCAATCCAGCCATTACTAAAGAAATGGATGAATTCTCCCTGTACTGAGGCTGAGTAATGAAAAACAAAAAAACTTTGTATTACCCAAATTAAAAGTACATGAAGCTCATTGCTTCTTTTTACCCTCAACTGTGCCAGTGAACTGGACCAAACCAAAATTCCAGCTTCTGGGAATGTTGTCTCTGGATCATGCAGTCACACTTGTTGAAAAGGAACACAGTTCACTGCTGTAGCAAAAATCCCCAACAGCCTGAACAGGTGAAAACTTCTAGCATATCTAGTCCTTCCTGCTGTGTGAAGCACAGGTACAGCACAGTGGTGGAACTGTTCTTAGCAGCACCAAGCAGGTGAGACCCAGCAGAAGCTGAAAATCTGATGTCATTACCATTTCTGCCAGAAGTTATATGTAAATGCATTATTTAAATTGTTGAGATGGAATCAAGCACAGAATAGCTCAGAGTTTTTTTTCAATTGTATGTAAGAACCTAATTATTTTTTAAAATCATATCTGACCAACTCTGCAGAGAGGTCTTTCTGTGAAACGAAGTCATTCCCTTATTAAAGGAAAACAGCACAACAGAGAACTCTGCTCGTGCCTGAAAGTTAAAGGATGAAAATTGGTTTTGAAAAAACTGAGCAGTGACTATGCAGGAGGATAGAAATTGTATTTAAACTGCTTTGCACTTCCACAACTGGTTGTGTGAGTAAAAAGGACAAGGGCACCCCGTAACACCATAAAACATGGGGGTTTTTTTTTACTTCAGGCTGTCATGACAAGCTAGAATAAACTGCAGAGAGATCAGGATCAGGGCCAAATTATTTATGCAATCTCTGAATTAATCCACTTGTGTTTTAGTCATTATTTACTTACACTGCCTTGTAAAACTCATCACTGCCACTAAGTACGGCTCATAACTCCTAAGGATACAAATATTTATTGTCTCTAGTCCCAACACATTACACATTCTGACAAGAATTAAAGTGCTTTCTTTGTGCCCTTGAAATGAGACTGAAAATGTGTTTCCATACATTTCTTTTAGGGCAGGGAGGAGGAAGACACCAAACCCATAGGATCCACTGAGCTCCTAAGCCCAGGGCTGGAGTGCCATGCCTTCCTTCCCTGGTACCTTACAGCTATGGGACACTTGGCAATTCCCTGTTTTCCAATGAGTGTCCAAGGATCCTGGAAACCCCTTGAGGCTCCACAATAGTTGCTGGAAACTCAGACTTGTCGGGGCACACTTTTGCTGTAGAGCAGGACTTGGTGCTGCAATTACCATTTTACCGGGTGATGGGATAAGATCTTTATCAGCAAGAGTCCTGCACTGGCTCAGAGTGGCTGTCTGGCTTCCAGAGCTTCATATATTTCTGACCAGGGCTGGCCCATGCCAAGGGGAACTCTCACCAGCCAGTACAGGGCCCTGTGGGTCACTCCCATGTCCTCACTGCCCTTTGCTCCTTGCCCAGGCCCTGCCTCATATTCAGAGCACCTGGTTTAAAAATAAATAAAGGCTGCCTAAATGGGTTTTGCTAGCTTGTAATGACACATGCATGATTACATGCCTGGCAAATTTTCACTGGATACACACAGAGGGAGAGAAATGTGTAAGTGCTTTTTCCTACTGTGTGTCTGATGAGGTATTACAACACGAGGATGCTCAGTTGAAAGCAAGGCTCTGGTTCAAAGGAAATGCAGGTGGTTTTGATTGTTTCCACAGACCAGAGTGCCTGCTTAATAAGAACAAGCAAGTACATGCAGAATTCAGAGGATCAACAAAATGTTCTCATTAGAGGCTTTCCACCACAATGTGCCTACAGACACATGCACACAAAATTAAATAAATGTCACAGCATAAAAATGTGGGCTATCAGCTATTGTATTTCAGTTCACACAGGGATAATTGACCAGGCAGTGCACTCTTTAGTGATGTAATATAAGAAAACTACCTCCTAATTGGCAATGGTAAGTAAGTAATATGATAAGAAAGTATAATTTATAGTGTAGATGCAATTCAGAGTGTGTGTGTACTGTTTACCAGGCCACCACGGAGGTTGATTACTTTGGTCAGCCATTTTTCCATAGATTTTAATATAGCTGGTTAAATAGTAAAAGATTCTTATTTTTCCACAGCTGCCACCTGCCTGGAGTACAATAGACACTTTTTAACTGGCACCTCTTCTTGCTGGAAATAAATGTACTGACTACAAGGTGGTCCTAATTATAGGAAACTGGAAGAAATATATTGTTTGGAAGCTGTATTCTGTTTAACATCTTTGCCAAAGACCTGGAGTGAGTGATGGAGTGCTCCTTCATCAAGCCTGCAGATGACACAAAATCGGGGGGAACACTTGATAGGCTTCAGAGCAAGGTTGCCATTTAAAGGACAGAAATGGGCTGGAGAAATGGGCCAACAGGAACTTTATTAAATTCAAGGGGGACATATGCAGAGTCCCACACCACAGAAGGAGAAGCCTCTTGACATATTATAGGCTGGGGACTGTCTGGGAAGCAGATGTGTTGAAAGGAGGCTATCCAACACAATTTTTACAAAGTTTCATCTCAATTCATAGTTCATAGACCTCTAGTATTCCACTTGTCTTTCTTTCCACTTTATCTGGTTAGTCTGTCCCAAAATGTGGCGTTGGACTACCAGTGCTGAGCAGTGAGAAAAGATTATTTCACTTGTCTGGTAGTCTATACATCTGTTCATACTTTCCAGCATGACACCCGATTTGTCGAATGCAGTGTTTCTCTCTGACCATGGCTAAACAGCAACACACCGCAGACCAAGAGGGAAGAAACACAGGGAGTCAAGTCTGGAGTCAACTCTTTGCTATATTTGGACCAGATATAATATTTTATAGCCAGGATGAGGTTAGATAGCCTAGGATGGGCCTAACTCCACCATGTCTCCTTCCCTTTTCTTTCCCAACCCATTCCTCCTCCTGCTCTTATTCCTAGCTGTGGAGTCCCACTTGTAGCCTTTTCTGTCTACGTTAACTGCCCAATAAAGTCAGAAATCCAGCAAATGTTAGTTGCTTTATTTATAATGTTAGCTTCCTTCTCCCTTAACAAGTACATTTGGCTTCCAATGGACCCTGAGCCAGAGTCAAAGATGAGCAGGAGCATGAAGGAGAGAGAGACGTAAAAGAAATAGGACAGTTCTGCCTTAATCTCTGTGGCACGCTGCTCATGTCCCCTTTTGACATTTTTGGACTGGAGAGCTTCCAGTGAATGCTCATTAAGCCTCACAACACCCCTCTAGAGCAAGAATTTCATCTTTAATAGGTGAATAAAGAAAAGTCCAGAAGGAAATGGCCTTCCTCAAGAACATTAGGCAAAGCAGGAGGAAAGTCAGAAGCAAGACTAAGATAAAGGCCTCTTGCCTAAGCTCCTTATTTTCCCCTTAATCCCCATGGCACAATGTTGCTTTGTAAGTTTACAACAGATGAGACTTTACATGTTCAGAGTATCTCTACTACAAATAATGTCTCTACATAAAGATATGCCAATAATACAGGTTTAGTCAAAGCAGGGAAGAAAGGATCAAGGAACATATCTCATAAAACAGGTAAGTATTTAAAACCTAGAAGATGCTAAGGTTTATGGCCTCCATAACACAATTCCCAAGTGATAGGCCATACATTGCAGCTTTCAACAGAGCAAGCAAAGCAAAACGGGATCAGAAACTAAAATGCTTCAGGTAGTGATCTGTTCAATGTTAACACACTGAGTCAACAGCTACCTAGAATGAGTCATCAGTCCCCCTGGATGATTTCTGCCTTTTATCTAATACTTGTTTGATGTAAAGTACTTGTTTGACAAAAATCCATGGCTCCAGCCTCCTTTCTGATCACCTCAAGTCACAAAACCGTGCTCTCACTGGTCTAATGAAATTTTGTCATATTTACACAGCTTCAGGACAAGATGAAGGAATTGTGCCATCTTGGCCTGTTCTGAAAGATACCTTCATAAGCAGTGTGCTGGGGGAGACTTTTAGCATGAATGTTATCCCTATTGCATCATGGACAAAAATGGAAGAAGAAAGCAACCATGAAAGCATGGGAGGACAGTTTCCCTGTTGTTGCATTCAAAGTGGTAGCTTCCATTAGCATTTTGTGAGCAACATAATCTTCCCAAAGAGCTGAACTGTCTTTTCTGAGGATGCTGTTCAGGGGCAGGCATAAGCATGGTGCAAAGCTCTGCCATCCTCTTGAGTCTGGAAAAGTGCTGAACTCAAGCAGAGAAGCACCTCAAGCTGCCAGGGAAAATGGAAATCCAAAAATTCAGATAGAGCCATATCTAAGTGTCAGGAGGATTTAGTTGCCCAGATGCTGTCAAGTCTCATATTTCAAAACTAGACTGAGCAGGGTCTGCACTCTGTGTGGCACTTTCTGTACATTTTCCTGCAAAGAACAAATAGTGCATAGTCCTTGGTCCCAATTTTTGCAGCCTGGGTCTCAGACCAGAGCTTACCCCAACTCCTCAACACTCCTCTTTGCAACACAAAAGCCAGTGTGCTAACTGGCTACGTACCCAGCCTTAAAGCACCAAAGCTCTCTCAAGTCCATCAGTTCTCCAGATTGAACCTTAGTCTTAAATTTAACATCCTTTTCTCCTTTCTGATCTCATTTTGTGAGTGGAACCTCCATCTTCTTGTAATTAATCATTATTTTGATATCAGGAATATGTATATTTCAGCGATGTTTTTTCTTGACAAAAAGGATATGAGGAACTTTGCAAGTACATTTACAGTAGAGAATAGTGGAATACTGTACGTGCAAAGTTGGATATCCCCCTAAAGGCTGATCCTGAAAGAACTCCACATACAATAATCCCATTTCATTCAGACTGTGTTTCACATGTTCGCTGTCAATGCACCCAGAGCTCCCTCTTGGCAAGGCAGAAGCATTTTTAATTGTCATGGTAGGTGATCCTATCAGGTCTAGAAGTCAATAATGTAAAATTGCACGTAGGTAAAATAGTACACAGTCACAGTTCCACTGAGAGTCATCCAAGTGTACGGGGATTACAGAGGTTTATAAGAAACATCAGCACAACACACCTGGTTTTGTACAAAGGCTCAGTTTTGAGCAAAAACTACAAAGGGGCAGCAAGGATTTGGGTGCATACCATACTGCATATATCCTTAGAGAGGCTGCTAAAATGGCTGTGTTGGAAACTTTTTGTGCCTGATCCTATGAAGCAGATAGAGATTTGTGTCTCTTTCGTGAGCAGCAAAGGTTGTCAGAAACCTGCAAGATGCACGTGTTAGCCTCCATGCCTGGTATCTGAAAATACACACAGCTTTCAAGCTGAGGTCATCCCAGGGCAGAGCAGAGTGGGACAATCCCCTCCCTTGCCCAGCTGGCAACGCTGTGCCTGATGCCCCCCAGGCACTGCTGACTCATCTTCCACTTGCTGTCCACCAGGACTGCCAGGTCCCTTTCCACAGTGCTGCTCTGCAGCCCCTTTTTCCCCAGTTTATGCACACAGCCAGGTTTGCCCCATCCCAGGTGCAGAGCACAGCTCTTGGCCCTGTTAATTTCATACAGTTGGTGATTGCCCATCTCTCTATTTAATTCATCAAGGTCTCTCTGCTGGACCTCTCTGCCCTCAATGGAGTCAATGTCTCCTCCCAATACAGTGTCATTGGCAAACTTGCTCACTGTCCCTTCCAGTCCTGGGTCCAAGTCACTGATGAAACTCTTGCAGAGCACAGGGCAGAGGATGGAGCCCCGTGGAAGCCCACCAGTGACAGGTCACCAGCCTGATATCACCCCATTCTCTGTAACCCTTTGTGCCCAACCCATGAGCCAGGTGCTCACCCATCTCAGGATGTGTTCATCCAGCTGTGTGTTGGATAGTTTGTCCAGAGGGATCCTGTGAGAGAGAATATCAAAAGCTTTACTGAAATCCAAAAAGATTACATCAATTGGCCTTCCTAGATCAACTGTGTTACCCTGCCACAGAAGGAATTCAGATTCTACAAGCAGGACTTCCTCCTCATGAAGCCATGCTGGCTGTAACCGATGACTCTGTTGTCCTCCAGCTGTTCTTCAATACTTCACAAAATAATTTTTTCCACGATTTTACTGGGCACTGAAGTGAGACTGGTAGGCCTGTACTTTCTTGTGTTCTCCTTTTTGCCCTTCTTGAAAACTGGGACAGTGTTTGCCAGCTTCCAGTCAGCTGGGACCTCTCCCCATCAGGCCCTACAAATTTGTAGGGATCCAGCTGGATATTATTACATGAGTTTGCTTTGTTTGTTTCTTGGGTGAAAAAATAAAGGAGGACCCATGTAAACCTCTTTTTTTCTATCCAGATACTGCAGAGGTGGCTGAAGCATAAATTCTGGTTATAGACCTCAGCTTAGCCTGAATGGGTGTGAGGAGAGGTCTGGAAGTCTTCTTCCAGCTGTTTCATATTTTGGTGAGGCCTCATTCTTACACCAGGGATTTTGAGGAGTGGGATTTCACACTGAGCTGCTACCACCCTGTATGAAACCCTCCACCAGACTTGCTGCCAGAGCCTTGGCCTAAGCCCCTCGCTGTGCAGTCAAACCCATCACTCCTGAGGTACTAATCTCACATTTATAAGAAATAAATCTACACTGTTAAAAAAAAAAAAAGCTTTCTTTTTCCTGTCTTAAAATTCTGCTTTTAGTAACCAAGCTCAATATGACATAAATATCCTAGACAAATGTGTGTCTCTGGAAATACTGAAACCCTGGCTCCATGACACGGCTGCTGGGATTCCTGCCATTCGCTAAAAAGTTAAGCTGGGAAACACTTTGTCCAATTACTAAAAACAATGAAGATATAAAGGAATTATAACCTAAAAACAGAGGTGTTGAAAGAAAGAACACAGACCCACGTAATGAACAATATTGATTTAATTAAGGCAGCAGAGTAAAACGTTCACAAACTTGGATGCCCCTGGTGTGTGCACACAGGGGGGGCAGGTGGGTGTGCATGTGAAGCACATGGGCTTCTTTGGAAGTGGGGTCTGACCAAGCCCTGACCGAGGTGTCACAGACAGGAGGGATGTAAAGAACAGCTCCTCTGCTGTAAATCTGATGCAGAGAGCAGTACTGGCATGGACTCTTAGGAGCAGTCATGGTGTAGACCCTATCTCTAGAAACCAGTGCTGGTTTTGCATGGGAAGATGGACACTGAGATGGGCTTTTGTGCTCTGAACTTCTGAACCCTGCAGGAGACCCGAAACACCGAACCACGCTTTGGTTGTTTGTGAAGAGAGTAATTTATTGAGCTCCATCCTGGAAGAAACCACAAGACTGAAGGGCTAAATTCAATACCTAAAAATATTCCTCCAGAAGTGGATGAAATGAGAAAGACTTGAAGATTGAGACAGACATGTGTTTCCAAGGGCAGTATTTTGTCCAGCTCTCAGAAAGTAATATTTTAGTGCTTTTGGTGACTGGAACAAAGACACATTCAGCCCCCATTGCATAACGTCAAGGTGACCACAGAACAATTTCTGGTTGTCCTTGTCAGGTGATAAGCAAAAGCAATAACATGTTTGGGAATTCTCATTTCTCTAACGGGAACCTGCAGGCCACTTGTGAATGATTTGGGCTGGAAAGGTGAATAAATAAACACCATACCTCAGCTGAACCTGAAGTGTTCTGCGGAGTGTGAGCAAGAGGAAAGACAAAAAGGGGAACTTTATGTGTTTATCTTGGAAATTATGTGACTACAGACAAAAACCTGCGATTCTTTTCCTTCACCCCTTGGTTTCTGAGCCTCTCAGGGATACCTGTATCGTATTCTGAAGTTTTTTTCTCACACACATGGAATTAAGAAACTATCTTTAAAACAAGCTGCATGAAATTCAAGATTATCATATACTCCAATACTGCAGGGGGGGATCTAAACAAAACACCAAGTATCTTTGGATTCAGAATGAGGTGAGCTGCAAAAAGTCCCTCTGAAAAGCAGCCCCCTAGTATCAGAGTAGAAGGAAACTCTAATGAGAACCACCTTATTTAAGTATTGCCAGAAAAGCCAAACTATTCTCAACAGCAGATATTTTAGGGACCTTTCCACTATACTCTAGATTTTTTGGCTGGTCACTTTCTAGATGATTCAATTCCTGCTCCTTTGGAAGTATGCTGAAAACCACAGAAACAGCCATTAATCTTTGGGAATGCTGCAGTCTCAAGCATGTCAAAGCTCCCAAATGCATTTCAAGAAGTCTGAGCATTTCCCCATAGGAGCTCAGTGATTTCTGCTTCTAGGAAAAAGTAGTTATAGATACCACTTGAAACAGACTATAAAAGCAGACATAATGCTACAATGCAGTTCCACAGTGAGCTGAATTACCTAGGGAGAGGGGTTTTGTCACTCCTGAACCTGTAGCTGAGGTCCAGCTAATTGCTGATGATGAGCTGTGAGGAGGAGCATCCATGCACAATAAGCAACCAGCACTAGTTTGTGTTCAAGGCCCTGAACAGAGCTGTGACATTTTACACTATTTCAGTAACTACCCCACTAAAATGGAGCGAAACTACAGAGAGGAGGCTGAAAAACAGGATAAAAAGCCTGGGTTTTCCACCAGCAAAAGGTTCTCATGCCACAATTCCACATGCCAGGCAAGTGTGATACTACAAAATAAATGCCAATCATTTAGTCATGTCCAACAGAAGAATCTCTCAATAAGACTGGGGAAATTAAGAGTTTACTGCACCTTTTTTCTGCTGCAGAGGAAATAGTACCCCTAAAAAATCTGGTTTGTTGGGGGTGTTGTGTTGTTCTTTGTACTGCCCAGATCTGATCACTCACTATTTTTTTTTTCAAGGGACTGTAGTTTCACATAAGCCAATACTCAGGAAAAGCAAAGAGACAGGTTTTCAGAAACAATCTTTTTTCTTTAACACACTAAATGAAATTGCCAGATAGATGCACATTTAAATATCTGGCCACTGTACTCAGGTGACACTTTGCTAAGCTTTGACTTTTGTTTCCTGACAGGAACACTTTTGTCCCTTGCACTTTGGAAAAACTGTGCTGCATTTCTTACTCAAGGGAAAGTTGATTACATTGCTTACCGTTTTAGGAAAATACCTGCTTTTGATTTTGTCATGTTCTGTTTACTTGAGGACAGTATCACAAACAGAAAAAGATATTAAAGTCCTTCAGATTCAGTGAGACAAACTGGAAGTATAAAACAAGAGGTAAAAGGAGTTGCATGGGTGCATATTCTGCATAGGAGATCATGCTCTCTGCCTGTGCTGCATCTGCAGTGATGCTCTTTGATAACACCAAGCGTGTGAGCACCATGAAAATGCAAACGTGAAGATAATGATCCACAATGTATTAATTGCAGTAGAGTTGCTTGCTTTCACAGAGGCATTTGGGTTGAAAGGGGCTGCAGAAGGTTGGTCCAGCTACTTTCTCAGCATAACCTTTTCGTGCCATGTCCTTTTAGCTTTTACTTTACACATCCCCACGTACTAATCTCTCCTTCTGTGACTGACATTTTCTTTCCTTCAGAAGCTTCACAAACGTGGTCTGCCACTCTTTTCATCCATATCTTTACTACATTGACAGTCACATCCCATTTCACTGATTTTCTGACTTTTCCTGCCTCCAGCTACACTTTCATCTACACTGTCACCTCAGAGGCTTCATTAAAAGTTCCATCTCCTTTGCACACCTTCATTGTTCTGCTGCTTTTCTTCAGTTCCCTCAGATGTCATTTTGTACAACTTGCTTAGCTGTGGGGGAACATATTTCTGTAATTCTTAATCACCCTACACTTCCAAAGACTCTTCTTTGTCCAGGAGATACTGTACTCTGCATCTGATTTTATGCTAGCACAGGAAAATCTGGCTGGCAGGCACACATGCCCTTCTTCTAACAAAACAAAATTCCTCAGGTTCAACACAAACACATGCCCAAAGCAAGCATTGTTAAAAAGTAAGAGGAATTTTAAAGAGAGGAGGGAAATGAAGGCAGCCAGGGAAAACACAGCTTCTTAATTTTGCTGCAAATTATTCTCCAACACTCCCTTCTCCCAAACCACCTTGATCAAACAGTCCCTATGCAGCTTGCACTGTGCTGGGTCAGTTGTAGCAAACATCCAGCTGTGCCTGGCATGCAGGTGTTTGGGTTATGTGTTGCCAGCTACAGGTGGACTGATTGATGTTGTGGTTGGTTTTTTCTTGGGAAAGGGGCCATACAGGAAGGAAGGTGCGGGAAAATGACTGGGCTAGGCATGTTCTGCACTGCAAAGCTCATGGTCCGCTGGCATTGCAAACCTTCCTAACAGACCCAGTGCTGTATTCAGAGCCCCTTTCACAGTTCCCTCTGCAGCCATGAGTGCTGGGCAATCTGGCACTCCACAGCTTGGAGGTTACCTCTGAAATGCAGCTCCCTTTGGGTGGGATTAGGTGGGCAGGTGAACTTTTGCTTGCTACCACAAATCCTTTTGAAATACGACCTCACTTCTGCAGCCCTTCTCAAGCACTTACCAGTTCAGGAAGAGCAGGTCAGGTCACCCCAGCAGGGGCTCTGCACAGCACATGGCTCAGGAAACAGCTATTGTCCCAAATTAAATCTGCTGCCTGAATTTTCCCTCTAGTTTTAGTTTAAATAACAGCAGATAATGTCTCCTGAGTTCCATCCTGCCTTAGCCTATCTCACCAATGCATTAGAAAGTGACTGTATCTGAGGGTTTCCAGCTGTCAGTGTAGGTGACAGGGCTAAATCTCCTTACTGACTTCAGCATTCTCAACCTGAAATATTTGTGTGGTTGAAGAAAGTTAATGAAACCTTTCTCCTGCAGCTGTTACTCTGAGTTAAGAAAACATCTCTGCACTGCTCCATTAGCATCTCCTCGGAATATTACTGCAATAAAAATCCCACAGCCCGGAGATTCCCATTCTGTTTCTTCAGAAATGAAGGTGTATTAGCAACTAACAATTAACAAAAGGGCTTAATTCAGATTTCTCTGAGATGTGACCTATGCATTTACATGGAGAAGGGCAATATATCTAAGACATTTGTCATGGGAATTATACAAATGTCTCTCCAAATGTGGTTCTGTTTCCAAAAACCACTGTGACAATTTTAAGCTGTTGTTCTTAGGATGATAGAATCAGGTAATAGAATCAGGTAATAGAATTACATACACAACATCACCATTACTGGTGTCTGATTCAATGTGTTTGTATTTCCTAGAACAAAACAAAAGTTGTAGAAGCTTGCTGTTCTTTGCAGGTTTGGAGAGGCACTCTCCAAACAAATACCATTATATTCTGCTTTGTGTTGGGATAACTTCCACACACCTTCATCTTCTCTCTTCCCTTTCATTTCCATTTTCATTCACTGCCCCTTCTCCTTTATTCCCATGCAGGGAGGGAGGGTGTTGGCAGCTCACCTTCCCACCTTGTCTCCTTGCAGCTCTCCAGCAGAAGGGGCAGCCTCATGGAGACAACTGTGTTTAGCTATTTAATGAACAAAAGCCAAAGTAGTGAAGCTGTGGTGTGGGCACAGTTCTCAAGATAAAATCTGCTGTTTGCATGCTGTGTTGCCAGCACTTTTACGTCAATTAATGCTTTTCTGCAGTCAGGTGTTTTTCATTAGCAAGAAAAAAGAGATTCCAGGTGAAGATTTTATAAATGTGTTGACAAATGCCAACATTCTTTTACTCAAGTTATGATTAAAATGATTGTAACCTCCTAGGGAAAATGCTAGGAATGCTCTTGATGTGGTTAGGAGGGAGAAAATTTTGCTGAGGGTGCCAGAATGAACTCTTTGATTCTACAGAAAAACTGGACAACAAGCCAGAAGGTAGTTTGTCCACACACACACTGTAGATATGTGGCTTAGAACTGTGTACTCACACATAGGTTAAAAAACTGAACCACGGATGTGCCTTTCTGATCCAGGTTACATTTTCAAATAAATACTTTAGTTCAACCACCCTCCCCAGCCTGGACCCCAAATCCTAGCCTTCTGATAGAGATACTGATCCCTGTTACCTGCAGGTCCTTCTCCTCATCAGCAGCAGCTTACCAAGCAGCACGAGTGACAATGGATCTGTGTCTCACCTCCCACTTGGCATGCATTGGTGCATGTCTGCCTGGCTTTAGGGCTGTGTTACACAAGGCTACAAAAAATGTCCCTTCTCGTTTGATCAGATAGTCACACAATTTCTGCAGCCCTAAGATCTTGTTTGTATTGACAAGCCTATTAAAATCTGTGTCCTGTGTTGTACTACCTACAGCCCTTGCATAGGCTACTGAGAGTAAGTGTGCAGTTGGGCTCAGTTAATAACCAAGGCTTTTCCCTGAGCTGGCTCCCAGGAGAAGCTCTGACTGTGTGAAGTTATTTTCTGCCCTAACACAGACAGAGTAACCACAGAATGACAGAATATGCTGAGTTGGAAGGGACTCCCTGGGATCATCGAGCCCAACTCCTGGTCCTGCACAGAACCATCCCCAAGAATCACACCATGAGCCTGAGAATATCGTCAAACACTTCTTGACCTCTGTCAGACCACTTCCCTGGGAAGCCTGTTCCAGTGCCCAACCTCCCTCTAAGTGAAGAACCTTTTTCTAATATCATCCTAAACATTCCCTGACAGAGGGGCTATTCCCTGAAGTCTTGTCACTGGTCATGTAATAGTAACACGAATCCCAGCTTGATTCCTTCACATAGCAAAGGAGTGCCACTGTCTAAGAAAGTGTAATACATCATCTGGCAGTTGTTGGACAATTCCAATAAGTTAAAGAAACAACAGACAAGAATTTGTATGTGGGTTGCCATGAAAACAGAGAAGGATTCCTTCCCTAATCCAAAAGAGCTCCCTCATGCTTTCTTCTTGATTTCTGTGCTTCTACAGAATATTTTTACTGTGACCCCTGGAGGTTAGAGAGTCAGTATTTGGCTGACTAAGCCTTCTCACACTGGGATCGTGTCATCAGAAATGCTTATGTTTTGAGTGCAGGATTTTTAGGCTGAGGAGTTTCACAAAGAGCAAGAGCTGCTGATGTATCCAGGGTTCAGAGGTGCAGGGTCCTGCACCATGACAATCAGGTGGCAAACACCAGGTCCCACATCAGCTGTGCCATGGCTGGTGCTGGCATCTGTCACACTGCATGTCCCTAAAAACCCTTGTGGGAGATGCCAGTGCTGCAGCAAGGTGCATTTCCATTAGCAGCTGAGAGATGAAATCTATTCTACCAGTACTACAACCCAGCAATGCTATCAGCCCAGCACCCTGCTTATGTGCACATTCCCAGTCTTTCTAATAATAAACTAAGCTATGAAACAGCAGATTACTTTCTGTGGATGAACACCTAAAGCATATTCTAAAGATAGAATGACATTAATATTAAAAAAAGAAAAACCCAAAATAACCAAAACCCATTAAGTGCAGTTGTTTTGAAACAATGGGGAGAAATTAGTAAACTATTTGTCAGTAGAAGTGAAAAAGAATAAAATCACTATGGAAAGAATTTTTACTTTCAAAACTAGACAGATGCTCTGTTGTGGTTTTAAAGGAGAAGGGAGGAAATGTTGGTTTGGCCCATTTTGATCTCTAAAGGCTTGTAAATCAGTGATAATAAGCTTTCCTAGTCTAGCCTGGGAGAGGCTGTCCTGGAGTGATTCACATTTCAAAGAGCTCAGGATAAACAGAGCACAACTCTTCAGTTTGTTCCCGTGGAGCAAGCAGGACAGTACAAATTGGGGAAGACTGCTATTTAAGGTGGACCAAATCTTCCACCAACCTCAAAGCCAGAACAATTAGTACAGTGGAACTCAGCTACTTTCATATTCCAGCCAAAATCACTCCCTTGTTCAACTCTGGTAACTAAAGAAAGTATAAATAAACTAAAGAAAGGCAAAGGATGACTGTTCCCTGGGTTTTGTTACTGAGTTGTGTCACAGGATCTGCTTTCTCCAGGACCCTCCAGGATTTTGCCCTGTTGACAAAGTCTGTTTATTTGATTGGACTCTGCAGAAAGGATATTGGTTCTGAGAAACATTAGAGGTCTATGGCAAATATAATTCATCAAAAAAAGGTAAACACCCCAAACCTTTTGTGCCCAGTGAAAGGCCATGAGAAATATTGCCTCAAAGTCAGTCCCACAGTCCTAGCAAGACAGAAGGCAGTGAAACTCTGGGACTCACAATGATGGCAGTGGAGAAGGTACCATGAGACAGCAATATCAGATGCTTTGGCTACTCCAAACAACTCTGCACCTTGCAGGGTGGACCAGAAATTTCTTATGATATGGAGGAGAGTTTTCTGGTATAAGTTAATGACATTTATACCCATGAATCAGTATATACTACCCATGCTATTCTCACAAAATCTCATTTCTAATACAGCAGGAGGCCTAAGTCTGTCTCCAGTGGAGAAGAAATAAAACAGACCATCAAAATTTCATTTGTATCAGTGCAACTGACAATTAGCAAAAAACCCCAGAGATTTTCTATTGGTTTAGCTGAGAAAAGAGAGCAAAATCTGAAAGACTTTGCAAAACTAAGTAGAAACTGCAGAGTTTGAAAAGCAGTCACCTGGCATAAAGCAGGTCTGGGCAAAACAAAGCAAATGGTATAGGTTCTCCACCATGAAATACAGGGATTTTAGCATCCCTGGAGTAGGAACATTATTCCAGGAGCAGTAAAGGTGTGTGCACACCACAGCCTGCAAAGACTGCAGGGCTAGTGCTGGATCACAGACTGTAGAGGTTATTGCTCCACCATCCCCATGTGGCTCAGGACTTTGCCATATACCTCTCAACACCACACTGCATGGCACAGGCTCAGCATGCCCTACGCTGCACATCTGCTCCTACCAGACCTTTGCCTTAAATACCTGACCAGCTGACTCCAATCTTCTCAGGAGGATCTGGAAAACTGACAGAATCAGAACAGCAGCTCACAGAAAAAACGTGTCATGGTAGCAACTGTGTGAAGACATTGAGGAAGAGATGGGTCATTAGGAATCAAAGGCTGTGATTTTATATTCTGTTTGCTCTGCCTACAGCAAAAGGAGCACCTTGGAAAGAATGAAACTCTCTCCCTCCCCCATATTTATGTTAAGGTGTGCCTGGAGACTGCAGTCAGCATTGAAGCTCTGTTGTGCTAGACGTTCCACAAACACAGTGAGAGATAATCCCCCATCTGAAAATAATTTGAAATCTAACCAAAACTACAGAACGGAGAGAGGGAGAAACAAAGACCCAGAGATGGAAGGACTTGGCAGCAGTTAGACGAGTCAGTGGAAGAGCTGGAGACAGAGCCTTGCCTCCTGGCTTTCAAGTGAGTGCCCTCACCTCTAACTCATGCTCGAGCTCGGAGCCAGGCAGTTTATATGCTACAAACCTATTGCTTATAACCCTGTATGTGCTGCTGCTCCCTGAAAGGCTCTGCAAAATCACTCTCCTTTTGTGAAGGTATAAAAGAAAGATCAAACGACAAAAGCAGATTGTGTGGAAGGCTGCTGGTTCACATTTTGGAACAAAATCCATATTCAAAGCAGGAAAAACTTTAAGGTAGCAAACAAAGCTGAATTATAACCATTTGGTTATACATGAGATTAAATCTACAAAAAAGAGGCCCACCTCTTGGCTTTAAATAAGATCTATAGAATAAAAGAAAGCAAAAACTGATCCACCTTCCTCGTCTCTGGGGTTTTTGTGGGGTGGTTTTTTGGTTTTTTTTTTTGTTGGTTTTTTTTTTGGGTTTTTGGTTTTTTTTTGGTTTTGTTTGTTTGTTTGTTTTGGTTTTTTTTGTTTTTTTGTTTTTTTCTCTCTTAAAGAACCAGGAGCTTATAACTGAATTACAAGATAATAAATTCTGACACAACTACTTCATGGGCATATACTTGTGGAAAACATCTTGTGAAATTTGCTTGTAAGGGAGGTCATGAAGTCAAAGAAAAGTTGGTCTTGTAGGAAGGGCTGAATAACTTCATGAGTCATTACCAGTAACTCTTGATGTTATTCAAGGAAATGTATAAAAATCTTATGCTTACAGTACAAGATGATTCTTTGCGTATCTCATTTTCAGCAGAATGAAAGACTGTGAGTAAAGCATTAGGAAGAAGATATACTGTCTGACATTTAGGCTTTTCTTCTAGTTTGGTTTGCTGTTGCACATTCCTGGTGTCCTTTTTGTCCACGGATTTGCCCTTTTTGGAGGAGGTTTTATCCTAATGCTGACATCCCAACATAGACAATATAATTAGATGCTGGTTAAAACACACACTCTATCTTTGCATTGAAAAAAAAAAAAAATCCAAGATTTCTGTGCTCTACAATTGCCTCAAATCTGTAATTTCAAGGGACATCAACATTTAATATTTTGTTACACTGAAGACTTGGCAGCATTTTATTTTACACCATTTTATTGCTGCCTGAAACAGCAGAACATCCCTTAAAATTATGCCAAAATTAAATGTCAGGTGTGAGGTTTTCCATTCTTACAATATTCACTCAAAATATCAAGAGAAAGAAAAAGCAGACATTTCCATCATATATCACACTCAATGAGAAAGTTGTATGCTGCCACCAAACCCACTGTAAACATTAAAATACTATTATTTTAGTAGTTTTAGATACAACTGGCTTCAAACTCTGAAGACGATGAAGAATACTTTGTTTCTAGGCAGCTCACCTACGTTCTCTGCAGTGATGATGGGGTTATGTCCTTCCTCCTACTGACAACCCAAGGAAAATTATCCCCCAAAACTCAAATGGTCCTGAACCTCATGTTCTTTGTCTGAAGTGATTTAAAGTAAATTATGCAGATACCCACAGGTGTGTCTGCTGCTGCTGATTTTACTCACACAAGCAATCTGACTAATTCAATTTTAAAGTAGATCAGTCCTGTTAGGTCATTCAGTCTGCATCCTGTATAAAACAAGGCAGGGAATTTTGTTCAGTTCTGTAGTGAATTCGATGAATGTTACTTGAAAAAACCTTGCATTTAAACTTCTCAGCCTGACTGCCTCAGGAACAGTCACTCTAACAATCATGTCAACACAGATTTTTATCTAGACATTTGCACTTCTTCTCAAACCATTTAAAAACATTTGGAAGTGACAGTGCTCCTACATTCTCTGCAGAACTGTAGTAGAAACAGACCCATTCAGTAATGCTGACCCAAAAAATTTAAAGATGTGGAGAAATTATGTCTCCATTTCAAACAGAACAACAGAGTTTAATCATCACCACCGTTTTAAAAGATGGAACTTTATTTCTGAGACATGAATTCTTAGAGGGCTCAGCATGTGGTGTAACAAAGTTGTGTAGCTCTACTTTGTTTTACTCAAGTGAGTTCATGTTGTGTAAGATAAATACCACTCATTGCTTTGAGTCACTTCCCTGTGGCTGTCAGGGGAGGAGTAGACTTCAATACCTTGTGGTGACTGTCTTGGAGTCTGGGTCACAATAGGGGTAATCAAAATTACAACATCTTTCCTATCACAACCTCTTTCCCTCAGGAAGCCTCAAGTTTTTGGAAACTACACCAGAGTGAGCTCCAGCTGGGATGTGCTGTAGCGTGGATCACGCCACAAAACTTACTCCAGTTTCAGTGATGTGATGAACCCAGTGAGTAACTTCAGACAAGCTACAGCAGCCTAAACAAGAACAAAGGGCTGGTGTGTATAAATAATAGCTGTATCCTCTCAGACTGAAGACACTGAGAGATGTTAAAGAAAACATACACTTTCTGAGGTTTTGCACCTTAAATAGAAAGTCTAAAACATCACAGGCTGGAAAAATAGAGTCATCCTGCCACAGGACAGAGGCAAAACAGCGTCTTTTAGTTGACCAGAACTCGGAGCTCTCTCCTGTCCTTGCAGCAATTTGGATATGAATCCGCAGCCAAAAACCCTTGTTCATGGCTGCCATTTGGGTTAGCCATTTTTGGGTGATGCTGAACTCTGACTAGTAATCTTTATTTCCCCCAGACTTAGGTCTGCCTGCCTCCTCACTTCTCTGCACAGCCCCAGCTCTCTCCCCCTGAGAGCAGACAACACTACTGTTGTTAACTGGGGCAGTAAACAGAAATATGTATTTAGGCAGTCTGTCTTGGTTAAAGCAGAAATCACACTATCTGAGCATTTCCATTGCAAAGGGTCACGTGTTTGGGTTTTTTCCCGTCACTCAGTTTTCTCATCTTTTTAGGATTCAGTTTCCTTCCACCTGGCTTTTGCTTAAGACAATAATCTATGCTAAGTTTGACCACAAACAGTTAAGCCATTTCTGAGAATGTTGACAGAAATGGAGGAGTATAAATTTGTTCTTTTTTTTTTTTTTTTGGCAACATTTTTAGTTTTGAACAGCTCAGCATCTCAGCAGGAAGTGGAAAAGAGTTAAAATTTGACCCTAGGTCAAAAATGTTTTTTGATGATCCAGTGAAAATTCTCTTTTCTGTCACCAAGTCTGTAAGACACAGAGCTCGAGCAGCTTGCAATTGGTCACCCAGACAGGAAGGCACTCTGGTTTTCATTGTTTCAGTAAGACCCAAGGCCATGAAATTGGTCTTAACTAGCTCTACTCTGAATTTTCATGTGGCAAAATTAATTATTTAGAAACAACTCAGTACTACAGTGTACCTTCTTATTGCTGCCTAGATAGGACCAGTCAGGAGAATAAAATCTTTAAAATTGAGTGGATTTAAGTTACATTAAATTTTTGAATGGATGTTTTAGTTTAGGGTTGAAGTTTCTTTAGGCCAAGGCCTAATCAGAGCAAAATGTGGTTACCTTATCTAAACTAAGGTAATTATACCAATTTTGCCAACAGATCCTCCTCCAGCTCTTCTGTTTAATCTGATCCAATCTTTATCTCCTCTCATGACCTTTGGTGTTACGTAGGAAACAAGAACCACGCTTGTTCAGGACACCAAATGTTCAGCGGGAAGAAGGGTGGTTTTGTTTGCTGCTTTGCTTTGTGAGAAGCACCTATCACTTCTCAGCTTTATTGCTCCCCAGGTGCTCCCTTAGGGAAGGGAAGACACTCAGACCAACAGCTTTGCCATCTTGGGATCTGCTGGAGGAACGCGGACATAAATTGCCACTTGCCCCCGCTGGAAAGGAACTTGTAAACATGAGATAAAGCAAAGTGTACAAAAGTACTGGCAGAAGTGTGGGGGTGGAGAAAGTCAGCAGTTTTCCTCACTGGAGGAGCCAGGCCAGCAGATAATTCTTTGGAGTGATTTCTTCCTCTTAGAAAGTACTCAAGTGACCTTAAGCTGCTGAGCTGGCAGCAAGCACAGCTCGAGTTCAGCGGATGCACATGTCTGCACTGCGTGATTCCACCACAGGGACCCGAGACCTTGGGAAGCAGCTTTAATTGAATAAAGCCATCCAGGGCATGGACAGCCCTTGTGTTGAGTTGTTGGAACAGCATGAACTGAAAGAAGCGCTACGACCTAAAAGCCATAAAACTGGGCTGACCGCATCCTCCGATCATTTCTTGGCGCTGAATTACACAAAGTTGTCTTTTCTTGTTGTGTTGCACAGATAAATGACACAGATTATTCCTTCATTTTTCAAAAGATCATACATAAAAATTATCTTCTGAATGTCCCTAGATGTACTGCTGGAAAGAGCAGCATAAAATCCCTTACAGAAAGAGTTTTCCTTTTCTTATCCCTTTTCCAAAGAAACTCATATGTCTCTCTTTTCAGTTTGAAATTAGCATTTGTTAATCAAGTGTGTACATACACACACACATATACAATATATGTATTTATGTATATTTTCATTAACCTTATTTTTTTAAGAGTTCTGAAAATTATGAAAGAAATTACAACAAGGAAATCTTCCTCACATTTTTATCTTGAGTTTTACACTCCTCAGTGTAACAGTCTCGGGTTCCTATACTATTTGGATTGAATTTGAAATTTGAAATTCATTCAAAATATCATTGACAATAGCTCAAACTGACAGTACTGACTGCAGAATAGTCAGTAAAAATAATCTTCCTTTACACAAAGGCTATCAGTTTCCTCTATTGTATATGGCCCTATAACTTTCATTTTCATTAAACACATTTTTTATACTGCACAAAAACTAGGAACAAGAATGCCCAAGCCCAGCTTAATTCTATACGGTTAAGAAAAAAAAATAGAAGAAACCAACTAGATTTTTCGTCTTCTACTGTCTACACCAACACTACATGAAAGGATTAGAAGAAAACTTCACATGGACTTGTGCAAGACAAGGATTTTTGTGATTTCTCTTGGCTTCTCATAGAATATTATTTCATGAGGGAAATGGCATAACATATGGCGAATTCAAATCAGCAGGTAATATGCAAATAGCAGATTTTTTATAAGACAGCTGGCATTAAAATAAATATAATTCCTAAATGTTTTCACTGTAATTTTGTCTCACCCTACCTCACAAGTTCTTCCCCCAGCGAAATGAAGGCTAACAAAAAGAAATAGGACAAGTTAGACCTGTAGTGTAAACCAGCTTATAGTCCCTCTGTCACCAAATAAAATCATGTGAGAAAAATGAAAATGTTACCTAAGCTCATTTAAACAGTATTGTGGGTCATACACTATTCATGTTTAACTTCAGTGTCAAAATACATGCTGAAATGTTGCCTCTACACTAATCCTTTCTGGCTCAAAACAGGCTCTGTGATGCCATTCCAGCAACAATCAGGCAAAAAACCCTGCACTGCTTGGATGAGTAAAACCAGCAACAGATGGAGCTATCTCATCCGAGCCTCTCCTAAGGCCTGGGTTTCTCAAAACACAGAGCAGCCTGATGAAATATGTGGCATTATGAAGAGCAAGTGAAAACTTGTAACAAGAGGTGAAATGCTGATTGTAACACCCTGAATGTGTTGCAACTCTTACACATCGAGACACAGGAGTCATTGATGCCCTGATCCTCAAATAGAGTAGCAGATGGAGTTGAGAAGGGGCTGGACACTATTGGGTGTTGATAAAAGGTTGCTGTCCCTGCCCTACAGTGCACGTAGAAGCCTCTTTCATCTACATCAGACTCCTTTCTGGAGTCCTTCAAGGCTGAGAGTCTTCCTGAACATCACCCCAGAAATAACCAAGCTTCTTCACCTGGACCTCCAAGAAATATCTCAGTGTTTTTAGGAAGGTGGGAGGTTAATTAATTCAAATATTCTTTCTCTATACAAATTGTTTCCCTCTGTGAAACTGCTCTTTGTCTCTATCCCAACTGTCTTCACTGGACAAGTTAGGGAAGCTGTCACTGGATAATTTCCTGCTTCATCATAAGCCTTAAACTTAATTTATATTTTTTTACTATGCCGTATATAAAAAATCATGGTAATGAAAGTTAACCTGTAACATTTCAGCAAAGTCAGCAAATATTGTTTCAAGAACCTCAAGTATAAGCACTTTATAAAAACACTTCTACAAGTAAAAAATTACCCATACTTGAAAGGCTGCTCAGTCAGGCTTTTATACCAAGATTGTCACTGAGGTGCCTTAGAAGCTGTGGGTTTTAGAAGCATATTTTTATTTCTTTCTCATATTTTTCTTTCCTTTCCTCTAAAAAGCTTTTACTGCTCAACGAAACATAAATAGTTGATCGTTATCAGAAGAGACAGAAAGATATTCTGGAGACCACCTAATGTATTTCCAAACCACAATTACTTTCATGAAATTTCTTCCTTGGCTCCAGTTTTCCATCTTATTTATCACACAAACATAACCAAAAAAAAATGCAAAAGCATAAAAGTATTTTTGCGTTTGTTACTGCATAATGTTATATGAGCTATTTGACCCAACAACTGTAAGTGACATTGAGTGAAAACAGAATATCAATCCTCCTTATGAGAAATAAACTGGCCACTGTTTATAAGTGTGAAGATTATATAATCTTATTCCCCCATGTTCCGTTCTATTGCACTGCTTCTTTCACAAACAATTCATGCTGCCAAATGCTTTCAGATTTACACTACAACTACACAAATTTTCAAAGCAAATATGGTAGTTCCATTCCTAATCGCACACTTTTTCCCAAGGAATCACATAGGTTGGCTGATGATTAGCACTGTTAGAAAACAGAAGTTGGCTGTTTAAATGTTGATGTTGCTGTAGGAAATCTGAAGGGAACAAGTGTGTTTAGGTCACAATTTCAAATAGGAAAAAAATTCCAGCAATGAAGATGAGACCTTTAAAGTACAACTCTGTAAAATCATCAATTCATCAGTTTGATCTGGTTCAGCCTCATCTAGAATTTATCTCCTTTCCTAGGCTAACACTAGTTATCTGAAACAGTTTTTCAGATTTTAAACAGATCATGTAAGATTTCAGAAACCCATCCTCAATACGGCATCCTTACCAGGAGCAAACCCCCGGGCTGACCCCTACAGAACACATCCATATGCAGGCGTGATCTGGGGAGAGTTCCTCCTTAGCTTTTATATACTCTTCCTCAGGAAAATGCAAGCTTTCTTCAGACACGTAAAATAAGCAAGGGAAAGGTATCTTTAAGGGGAAACTGCAATCATTTATTACCTGGCCTTGTCTGGAAGCTTTACCCATTCTCCTTTCCACTTACAGACAAATGTTGGCTGCTTTGCCCTAATATCTGAAACTTCTAAGGTGACATGTAGGATATAGGAAACACTTTCTGTCAGCCTCTTGTCCCTGGAGTGGTCTTCTCATCATGGAGACACACACAACACCACCTGTCTTCTATGGAACATTTGAGGATCTTCCCTTGTGTCCACCGCCATGAAACATGAGCATATTTGGGGGTTGCATTGGTTACAAACTCTGTGAAATGGTATCCAAATTTCCCCTTTCTATAGAGATGGAAATTGAGATGTAAAGAGATTACATCTTCAATTTTAAATGTTAGGGGCTTAAATATTTACAAGCATTTCCAGTGGTTTTGTTTCTCCTACTTTGTCTCTCATACACTGCAATAACATAAATAGTATTTTAAAAAATTTATAAATCTGGTGGCCATTATGAGAGTTCAGGGTGTGGACACCATGAGCTCCAGACTGAAGTGCAAAGGGAATTACACAAGGGAGAAATCTATGCAATCAGAATAGACTCTCTCAACTCCTTCCAAATGCATTGATGATAGATTGTGTTCTCTTTTTATTCATGTGCATGGTGATCTCAGCTTTATTCAACTCTGTCTTTTGAGTGCCAGCATTTTAACCTAATAGATTTTAAATAACCCAAAGGAGTAGGTAGCTCACTAGTCTGATATATTGTCTCATTTTTGATAAACATCTTCCCAGACTAGTCTTTGAAAGGGATTCAGTGCACCACTATAAGGTCCAAGAGTGCCAGGAGAGTGAATGACTTACTCTACACTTCTCTAAGCTTCAGATTTTCTGCTTTCCTTTCAAATACCTGTGGTGAGAGTCTTTTTTGCAACCTTTGCCTGCTGGTGAGTGCCACAGACCTCTAGCAAGGGAGCTGTACTCTCTGAAAGGGCCTGTGTGAGAAACAGATGCCGCTGCTGTTGCCACTGCAGAAGACTCTTTCTAGAAAAGATGTGTAGCAAGTGTGCACAAAGAGTTTTTTTGACAGCAACAACAGGCCTGTTTACCAGCTCGTGATGCATCCATGCCATATTTGTCTGCAGATGTTTTACAGCCTGAAGTATTTATGAATATCTTGATTTAAGGGGCATCTGTTGCAGACAGTAGAACAGGGCCCCCTTGACATAGCTGCTGCTACATCAGCTCTGGAAACTTAAACAAGCTGTGCCTGCAGCATTCTCCCCAGTCATCTCTCTTGGTATATGTTTCTACTTTCTAATTTTAAACTTTAAGCTGTCTGCTGAAGAATGACTCAGAGAAAGGATGGGTGACTTAGTGTGGAGGAAATTAGAAGTCCAGTCATAGTTAACCCAGACTTCTGACCCTGAGCCTGAGTCACACTAATTGTGTGTGCTGTAACCCCCCACACACATAAACATGCACATAATCAAACAATTACTTTTTTAAAAGTGTCTGGACTTTCATGAAGGTCTGACTCTGGCTTGGTCTGGAACTGAAAAAGGAGACAAAAGAAGAAAAGGCTCTTCGTGCAGTTTTTTCCAGTCTTGTATAAAGAAAAGTAACTGCACAAAAATCTTGGCCTTGCCATAACAGCAACATTGTGCTTGGCTTCATTGGGCTACTCAGGAGTCCAAAGCCTATTAAGTGTGTTTGGGATTCTCAGCTGATACGACAGGCACCAGGCTTCTCACTTCAAAAAGCACTGTCACAGTTCGTCTCAGTCACTGGCATCCTTAGAAAAAGAGGGCAAAAGTTACGAGGGTTTCAGGGATGAGGTGGCTTTCTGCCTTTTTTTTTTTCTAAATCAAAAAAGGCTATGAGCAAAGCCCTTACCCCATATTAAGTTTCAAAGTGCTCTGAAAATCAGATAAAAAGCTGCTTTCCCCCATTTCAGGAAGGGGAAACTGGAGGAAGCTATGGAAAGAGATGCTTACAAAAGGTCATAAACAGAGCAGTGCTAAAAATAAACGCTTCTACCTCTTGTAGACTACCCAATTGTCTTTCCACTATGAAAAACTGGCCTCCCATCTTTCAGGGAATATCCAAAGAAATTATACCTTTAAGAGGAATCTTTCTGATTTAGCAATAGAAGAAGACATCAAAATTCTTTGTCTTACTGTTCCTTTACTTAAAAGTTCCTATCATCTCTTAATTTGGACCCACCTGTTGTCTCTGAGAGACAGAACCTCTGATCTTCTGATCATTTAAGGGTAAAACTTGGATGATGTATTTCTTTAATTTACTTCTCTCTGCTTAAATCTGACCATAAAGATAATTTTCTGTTGGTGATGCAAACCAGGAAATATACAGGAGATTAAAGACTCCACAGTCATAGTTGCTGGAACAACTCCAGTATTCAGAATTTTCTTGGGTTTAGTCTTTTTTCCTACAACTTTAACTTTCCATCTGAGGAAAACTGTACAAATTTCCCTAAATACCGTGACAATTAAAAAGAGAAAGAAAATTGTCTGCAATATCCCGGAAAGATTGTAAAAATCAAATTGGAAATTGTGTCTTTCACAGCGTGCAGGGATCTTCCCAACTAAAAAGTCAGCTAGTGGGAGGTTGCATCAGGCTGACTGAGAGAGTTACCTAACTCTTTTCTCAGAAATGTTCCTCCTCTCCTCTCCCCTCCCTGAACATGTATACACAGTCACCATCTCCTCTCCACATAATCTTTTTCAAAAGATTAGAAAGGAAGTTGGGGTCCTTTGGAGGCTCTCAGGACCATCCTTGATGAGACGCAGGCTCCCTATGCAGACCTTTCTCAGCAGTGCTGCACTTTGTAACTCTGAGTAAGTGACATTAAAGACAGGTCTGAGGAAGGAAGGAAGGTCAGACCCCACGATGGGAGAGGCAAGAGGAGATGCCCCTGCTTCTTGAAGATAAAACATATCCATTGCTTCTCAGACTTGCTTTTTTAGTATCTGCCTGCAGCAGCACAATTGTACCCCGAGCCTCCCTTGCAGTAACAGCAGCGAGGAAAGATGTAGTTTATTACTGTTAAGAACTAAATGTCATTAATCAGTTACCATACAGCTGGGCTGCCTGGAATCAGTGACTGCTCTCAGCCCACATCCATCAGTTCCTGGGTCAGCCTGAAACAACTCCCCCTGCATGGTCCCAACATTATTTCTTTTGTCTTTACTTCAGCTGCAGCAGTTGCAGAGAGCACTTCACAGGCTGGACCACAAAGCAGCACTACCTTCAGTTCTCCTCCCTGACAAGGAAGATTGCAAGTCCATTGAATGCTGTAGTGAAGAAATATTTTAAAAAGAAAAGTGATCTTTTGAATCTTAAAACAGGGCCAAACTGGTTTGCTTTTAGGAAGCAGAAAACCCTCAGCAAAGTCACAAGAAGAGATGTCTCTGCCACTCCTGACATCTGAATTCATACAGAATCAAAAGTAATTCTTCTGTTTTCATATCAAACCTAGAAAAAATTAACAGTCCATTGTCTGCTACACTTTTGTTAGAGTTAAAGGTAAAAGAACCAGGAAGACAGAAAAATCATGAGGTTACCCTCTTCATATACTTTAAATCTAAGAATCTCAATCTAAGAATTTCAATCATTGTGACAGTGGGTCTCCTTCTCTTTGAAAACCGTTTCCATCAGTGGAGCCCTGAATTTTCTTTTATGCTGCTGTACATCAGGGTAGAACTGTTATGATAAATTTGAGACCTGGCCTAGGATAGATCTATTCCATAGACAGTCATTTATTCAATTACACGAGCTCTACTTCTTTGTATGATTTTCTGGGAACAGGAGAGCATGGATTTGGAGGAAGTTCTATTTCTAAAAAGCTCAAATCCCTAGGGATCAGATATTCATAAGACTGCAACCACTATATGTTTAAACAAAAGGAACATCTTCTGCCCACTGTGAAATGTGTTGATGGCTCAGTCTCACCAAATGAGGTATTTGAACTGTGGTTTAAAGTGAACCACTTCTACAGCACTCAGAAAATATTAGTCCAGTTTTCTACAACTGTAAAAAAGGGGTTTGTAGTGCAGTAGACTATTTTCTGGAAGTGAAAGTCTAGTGAATACTTTTGTGGCTGTTTGCTCAGAAAAGGTTTCGCCTGTGAGAGTTAAAGCAGTCATCCCGAAAATGCTGAATTCTTTCCTCCCATTTATTAGCATTCCAGTCAGCAAAACTGCAGACTAGTCATACCCTACTAGTCAGACTACCTGAACAGAGAGCAAATAGTTCATGACAAACTTCCAAATCTGAAATGAAGTGACTCACAATAACTGAACAAACTGAATAGCTGGCTATTCATAAATGACTTACAAAGAGAACAAAGGTTAACCTTTGGAAAGTCATTTAGTACTCATAGTTGGCCATGATCTCTTTTTTTGCCTTTTAAAATAACAAGAATGATCAAAAAAGCAAAACAAGATTTGAAAGACAAGCAACCTAATCTCAGAGAGATGACTCTTTAGATCATGCACGAAACACCATTGCTGGCTGAGCATTGCAATTACTTTGTGCAGTTCTGTCAGAGGTAGGAGCTGTGAGCCAAAAGAAAGAAACAAGGACAGAACCAGCACCAACTTGCCACTAGCAGTAAAAAATGTAAAGAGGCTGCTTTAACTAGGCATTTCCAAATCCACAGGGGTCTCTCCCTGCCAATTACTTGAGTTTTCTTACTCCTGTTCTACCTGGCCCTATAAAGGTGTTTTTGGCATATTCATCTGGGCATCTGAGCAGTTTATATTAGTGCAGCAAACAAAGTGTCTAATGCCTCTCACTTGTAATCTTTCACTTCATCTATGCTTTCTTCCAGAGAGACAGTATGTGTGAATTGAATATTTAAGACACTCTTGAGCATGATTCATGATTCCAGCTGAGTAATACATAACTATCTTTCTCCTCATGTCTTGCATGCCTTTTCTGATGTTTTGCCACCAATGTGGCCTTTCCTATTTCATCTGAACCTGGCCTGGGATGCTGAAGAATTATTGGTGAATAATGGTGTAATAGTCCTCCTCTTTTTGTAGGGAGTCATTTTTCAGATTGTAACTGTATGAGGAAGGCAAAGCATTTGTGATACATACAGTACTGTATGTAAACTGCACATATGTGTGCATCCCTGCCTAAGGATGGTCTGCACCTGCCTGGTGCTGTAAGGGGAGACACCACTAAAGATCTAGACCACTGTGAGGATGGGATTTCACCACGAGTTCTGTAAGGGTCACCTGTCTTATTGCTACAGCCACATCCATGATCAGCAAAGGAAATTATTCTGTCTGTCAGTTGTGAGTGCCCTCAGAGCTAGCAAAAATAGACACATCCAAAACACTGTCCTCTTTTGATTTCCTTTAACATATGCCTTAATAGCCTATGTCTTTGGAGTTAGTTTTAGATCAAAATATTGAATGGATTTTAATTATGTATTTATTTCTCCTGCCACAGAATATAGCATTAAAAAGAACTTAATGGGCATGATATATCTCTAAATAGATATATAGATATTTAACAAGGCCTAGCTTTGTTCTTCTCTGCTTTCATAACATGTGGAATCATGGAAATTCATCTCCCACCCCATGCAGTTTGATTCATCTCTGGGATTGGCATTGCATTTATCTATCCAACAGTTCACATGTTTTGGTGTAGAGGAGATGGAATTTATCTACACATCCACTTGACCAAATGAGATTGCACACCACCTCATTTAGGTGGTTATCAATAGCTATACATCCTTCCATGAATCCTTAGCCCATACAGTGAGTTGTGCTGTGTCAGTGCACTGGATTCAGCATATTCCTGGCTGGGGTTGATGAAGTATGAGAGTGATCATGAATAAATCTAAAGTCTTATAATGTAAACCATCTTCATGACCAATGTCAGATCAAACCCCATTGGAACTCAACTGCCAAAGTAAAGTGATTCAGCTTGATGATCCCAGACAGTTTGTTGACTGCAGCACCTAACCTGTAAAATGTCTTTTAGATGTGGCCTGCTAGCAAAGCCTTTTCTGAAGTGATGAGATTGAATCCTGACAGATTAAGAAATCTCAGTATTTTACCAGGAGCAACACCTGGATTTGTGAAAGACACTTCACATTAAATAAAACAGTAAATCTTTCTTAACTCTGCTCTTCAGACCACTGAGAACTAAGCCATTATGAGCAGCATGGCTACTGTTTAGGTAAAAGAGGAATCTTCACATGTTGCTTCTTATAGGATTCCAGAAATAGGATTCCATTCACACTAATTGCCTGATGAAACCTTGTATTAATTAGCACCCAGATAACAAGGCACAGGTTTACTCAATGCCCCAAGAGATTTTAGCTTAGGATCCTCAAGTGGAGATGGGGAATTAAAAACTTCCCTTAATTGTTCTGCACATCTCTAATGAACATTACAGCCTCATAGATTTTTGGCAACACATACTGCTGGAGTATTATTTTAAACTTAGATTCCTAAATCAAACAGCCTACTGTTTCAAAGCAATTTTGTTCTCTATCCTAAGTATTAGCTCAAGCACTAACAAAGTGGACCATGGAGGACTGCGACAGAGACGGCGTGTGGGCAGCACTTTGCTAATTTGACCTCTCTTCACAGAAATGAGAGGAAACTGTGATCTGAAGCTGACATTTCCTTAGAACATCGCCCAGCTTTCCTAACACTGGGACCACAATTCACTGATAACAGGGCTTTGAAGTAGCTGGAGCAGAGCCAGGAAACATTGGAAGTATTCTTCAGAGAATATCTGTTTCAGATTACCCCAATTTATAGTAAGCCACACATGCTAACTTTAGCATTTCTTCTGCCTTTAAAGCTTTTCGTCTTCTGGATGATTGATCTTGAACCTTTTCCTTTGGCTCAGTACACTAACATTTCTTGTCCAAACACTGCATTCCTACTTGGCATCCAATTTCTTCCCCACCATGTGTCACTAGGTTCACTTACCTTTCTCATCCTCTGACCCACATTAACTTTTGCAAATATATGATTTTGCTGGAGTTCAAGCAGAACCTGTGGCAAACATTGCACTGAATGTGGCTAAGAAATTGCATGCTGTGGTTTCTTTATTTTCTTCATTCCCACCTGCAGTACTGGCTTCCAGTGCTACACTTCCCCTCCTCTCCATCAGAGGCAGCAGAAGGATAACCCACAGGCGGGAGTTTGGTTTTCCTAGCCCCATTTGAATTCAGGTCGAGTTGTACATCCAGCTTTCACAACATGTAAGGCAAATCAGTAGGGGCACCTCTGTAGGGCAAACCACTTGTTGCTGAGGATCTAACATCCACAGTTTCCTCATGCTAAATCTCGCCTGACCCCAGGTACTGAGTGATCATTTGCGGCCACATGGTGTTATGTACACATCTTCCAGTTTGATTTCATACAAAAAGAAACCAGATCATGAGAACCATAACTTTGTGCTGCTGCAAATCAAAGTTCAGTAAGAAGTAATGGCTGGTAACTTTCCTCTAATCCAGGCTCTAAGAGCAGTACAGAAGCACCATTTGATTCTTTAGGACTATTGGCTGAAAAGGGTGCCAGAGTAGTCATTTTGAACAGTGAAATGCAGAACAGTCACAGCAAGGGGTGGCTCTGATGGCATCCCTCACTCATGTGGCCACTGTAGAGTGTCTGTGACTCTGGCTGAGCACCTCTGAAACAAAACAGGATGCACTGCTTGCTCTTTAGCCATACCATGGGGCTGCCAGAAAGTCTAACTCTCACTGCCCAACCTGGCCATGATTTCCAGGGCATGAAGGTTGCTAGCCAAACAGAGACAATATGATAAGTCTGTCAAACAATCAATGCCAGCATGGTTTAACATCTAACCCACGGTTCGAAAGAGTCTATAACCTGCTATGAAGCTCTGACACAATCTTTTCCCCAGCTGGAACTTAACATCAATCAGTATGAGGTAGAGGAAGAAAAGTGCATAGCAGGCTCTTCTACCATCAGGCACTTGTCTTGCAAAGACAGTCAGCTTTCATACAAATTCCCAGTTTCAACACATCATGTGAAAACAATGACAGGAGTAATCCATACAAAAAGCTCCCTTCTTTGTCAAGTACAAAAAAAAAAATCTTCTTCCCAATAGGAAGAAAATATTTCCTTTCATTACTATTGTAAATAATGCTTTGAAATCTAAACAAACTCAAAAGTATGAGTTGGGCTTCCAGACTTTTACATTTTGGATTGTAGGGTTTAGGCCCATCATCTACTGACTTTGATAATTTGCTCTGTCAGTAGTATCATAAAAAGATTAACTGGAATGGTGGGAAGACCAGCTCATGCAGTGGCAAGGGAGGGACTATACACATGGCAGGGAGCTGCTTGTTGATCTTCCTCACAAGCCATGAAGAAAACATAGACAAATAAAACCATTCATCCATTTGTGCATCCCTCTAATAGCAAGGCTTGTGAACACCATGATCAGGAACTGCAGTAGGCTGGCCACTGCCTGATGCTCTCTGGAAATCTGGAAGCTGTCTGGAAATCTAAAAGAATCCTTCAAAAGAGAAAATCTACATACAGTTTTGGGGGAAAGAATAGCAAAACAAAGCAAAACCAAAACAAAAGCACCTAACAAAAATGTCCAGAGAGCTCCAGTGAAATCTGAGCTCTGCTACTAAGCAAAAGACAGCCTCACATAATTCCTTGAACTAGGACTAACTCCCCATATTACCTACCCTTCAGCCATCTCATTCTTATATAAAATACTATGTTCCTACTCTTCGGTGGAACTTTCTTTGTAAAAAGTTAGTTTTGCACATGAATACAGATATTCACTCAAGTGCACAATGCCAGTGAACACTAGGAAAGCACAACTTCCCTGCTAGTATCATGTTTTTGTCTCATTCTCTTCTTCTTTAGACTACGATTTAACAAGATACTCCCTCCCAAAATTTCTGAGTTTCCTCTACTGTCACAAGGGCAGCCAAAAAAGTAATTTTGGAAAAGACAAAAAATTAAGTGAATCTATTTTCCATACTGAAGCAACATTTTGAGACCAAATTTACCTACATTTATTTTCAGTGAAAGAATGTCTGTCTCAATGCATTTTATTTTGAATGGAATAAATATCTAATTACAAAAATGTGATGGATGAGAACTGACCTCACCAAAAAAACTGCAAATCTTTCATTTCCAGTTGACCTGACACAGTGTTTTTTCCTTCCATTTTTCCGCTCAAATGTAATTGTTCAGACAGTCATTTGGCAGAAGGCTTTACCATTTTTAAAGAATAAAAATCACTTGGCCATCAAAAGCAGTTGGGGAGGCAAACACTCCTCTCCAGACAGACACCCACTGAGACAAGAGGTACCTTACAATCATGAAATTCACTCTCTAGGGTGACCTAAAAGGTTTTGAAAAAGGTACAGACTGTCCTGCTTCCTGATTTTGATTGCCATCAACTGCATTTTCCCAATTTTATCAATTGAAAAATTGTGATAAATGACAATTAGCGACTGCTTTAGACTGCAGTCAAAATGACAATTTGGCACTGAGACCCAATTTCAGGACTTCCTCTTCAAATTGCCTAAATGAAGGTGCTAGAGGAGAAATGGAAGGCTCCAGGAAACTAGCATGAGACCACTAGATCCTGGTGGTCTCACTTCACAGTGTGTGTGGAACTGGATAATTTTCAGTGCATTACAGTCAGAGAAATTTTACTCTAACTTACAACCCAGAATTAAACTAGCTTCTAAATTGCAAAAGCACATTACTAATGATGACAAGTTTCCTGAGCCACACTTAACCCACTCTTCAGAAGCTACCATCCAGCCTAGGAGTATGTCACAAACTCCCCAGCTACCATGATGTCAAGGCAGAGAGCAGTGGTTTCATCAAGGTTGCACAAAGGTTGCATGTGCCAGGTGAAAATGGAGTTGTGTTCTCCTGTGTCCCACTAAAGAGCTTTGACAGCAGACCATGGTCTCTCCCTGATGTCAACCTCTGTAATAAATGATGTCTCCTTGGTGGGGAACTGCCCAATCTGACATCATTAGCAGATCTGGAATTGTTAAAAGGTTTAGGGCTTCAGCATGTTTTGCTTTTAATTGAGCATGAAGCTGACTTAGCAATAATACCAAAAAGAGCCTTACACCCAAACAAAATCTGTTTAGATTGGCTGGTCTTCTTGAAGTGATTCAGAACAACAAAGCTGCACCTTCTTTCTTCATGTCGGCACAGTTGTCAGGACTAAATATTGCAGGCTGCACGTCTTCGAATGAGATTGATTGCACAACCTTTGAGAAAGTGCAAAGCATGTGAAATGCATCTTGTGCGGGAAGAAAACAAATGGATCAGCCCTCCTCCCCTTTGAATCTATTTGGATCATTATAAAAACAGATAAACTGCTGAGTAGGAGACATAAGTAGGGTCATTCTTGCAGGGAAGTGTGCTTATGTCATGTTCACCCTGGGTAAAACTAATATATCCTCATTTGGCTTTGGAAAGATTTCTTCTTGGTTCCTGAAATGAACAGCTGACAGTCCATGAGAGCAACCTTTAGAAATAAAAGCACAAGTTTAAATTCAGGAAAATAGCACATCAATCCCTGAATTTAAAATTGTCCTTACCATACCCATGTTTCCAGTGATCCTTTTTCTTGCTAGAGCATGCCACTCTCAAAACCATGTTTTTGAAGATCAGAATTCCAAAAATACTGAAAGATGTTTCTCCCATTCCCACCTGACTCATGGTTCTCCATATCATAAAGGCATTCCCCATGCTCCATAAGCCACATGCTTTGATTCCCAGGATATATATTATCCATAATTGATTTAATCCCTCAGCAGTGGGAACTGTAACTGTATCATAAAATAAATGGGTTGTGTCTGTTTCTTGTTCTCCTCAAAACCTCGATACACCGATTTTACACAGATGACAAAGACATTTCTATTGTAGCATCATCAGATTTGTTCAGGAAGAGTCCAGTCCTGCCACATGGTAGTTTTAATGCTCATCTCAGCAAGAGCAAGGTTCCAGTATGCAACTGTTTGTCTCATAGAGCATTTTAACAGAGATTTCAAGCCCATCTCTGAGGTGCCTTCAAAAGGGGTACCTTGCCTTTGGCCCATGAGAATTCTTGTTGACATCTCTAACCAAACTTCAGCAAGAGTGTGGACCTGCAATTAGCCAGACCAATCAGCTGAGAGGGGAGAACAGGAGTTCTGCAAAGAAAAAAGTATAAAAAACCAAAGTAGGGTGTTTTTTTAGCCAGATCATCTTGCTGCATGATTGCTGTTGCCAAAGCAAGGGAAGGGTGTGAGCACACAAGCAAGAGTGATATAGTCACTTCTTTTACAGCTCAAAGTCAACTCAACCTTGCTGGGTCATCAGCATCTTTCACATGTACTGGGCCACATCCTTTGTTGTTAGGTCAACAAAGTTAGGTCATCACTAGAGAGGTCTGGGCTTACACCAGCTAATAGTTTATCCTATTATAGCCAGTCTCTCCCTGAAGCTGAATATATTAGGTAGTTCTCCAATAAAAATGAAATATATCCTCACCACCAGTCACTCTGGTTTTCATAGAGGGCAAAGAAAGAAGATGTATTCTGAATCACATGCCTGGCAAGGCAAAACACATCGTGCTTATCTGTTCGTCAGCCCACAGCTGTGATTCAGCTGCAATTATGACTCTTCCCCTGAAATAGCAATTTTGTCTATCATTATTATCATTATTATTACTGCACTATTTTTTAAAATGGCAAATAGCATCTATCTTTGTGGAATGTAGGAAGGATGTTTTACTTTTGATATTAAAAAGTTCTCTTGCAAAGTAAACATTGGCTGAACCTCAGAGTTGGTATACTGTTTAGGAATGCAGCCTTGCACAAAGCCAGAGGCTTTTCAGGGTGTTAAAAGAAACCTCAGGCATTGAAGTCATCCCCAGGAATCAGATGAAAACGATGTGTACATGTGTCAAAATGCCAGCTTCAACTGTGTGAATATGTCAACATGATTGGAGCTGGTAGGAAGGCAGGAACTGTTTGAAACAATGAAAAGAACTGTTTAAAAGGCTGTTTTCTAAGACGGATTAACTGCATTTAAAAAAACCAACTTGCAAATGTGACACACAAAAAACAAGACAGAAGGAAAGCTGAAGCAGAACTTAAAAATGAGCCCCCACTGCTCCTCTATCAAACAAGGTTAATAATTATAAGCACACACAAAAAGTCTGGAATGTCATGCTCTGCTTATTTGTAATTAAGACTTCAGTGTTATCTTCCTTTTCACTCTGTTTCCACGTCCTTTTCTTTCAAGTTGGAAAGTCTCACCAGCTCTCCCTAGCTGCTCTTAGAGCAGATCTTGTCGAGAAGTGATCTGCTTATAGGACACAACTTTTACACTATAAAATCGCCAGATCTAATCAATTTTTTTCCTTTCCACAACTTAGCTACTCTCTCCTGCATTATGAGAGACTGTTCTCCTTACCTTTAACATAATACAGTGCAGTGGCAAAACCTAGCTCTGTCCTGGCATGTCCCTGTACTGTCATGTCCATCTGGTGCTCAGAGACTCCATGTGCCTTTGCAGTGCTGGACTCTGTCCTGCTGTCCAAAAGCTGGAGAGGGAAGAGAGGAGCTGGAGCAGAAGGGGAGCTAACAGCACTGACACAGTCTCAAGTTTCTTGGCATAACTTGGCAACTCACCTAGAAAAGCCAGAAGATATGAATAGATGGAAAGAGAAGCACCTTATTCTGAATGGGCAATCTGTTAAGACTCCAGAGTGGTAATATCAGCGATAGAGCCAGGCAGAAAATGGGAAAGAAAGACATAGGAGACAGTTTTTCAATAAAACCATTAGGAACAAGAAAAATTTTGATTCTGAGCTCCTGTGCCAGCTCCTTAAGGGCCATAGAGTCATAGCTGTCCATCATTCTCCAGGACACACTTTATCTTGCCATGATGTGCTTTGGTGTCCATCTCTCAGACGTGATGTTGGCAGACCCACGGCATTTTCATCAGTGCTTGTCTTGATGAGATATCCCAGGTCAGAGGAGCCATTTCCAGACAATAGCACAGCATTTTCTTGCACATAAAAACAAAAGCATATTTCTGCCTCATATTTCTAATAAGACTGAGCAGTAATGGCAATTCAAAGCTGAAATGTATGAGACCATTGGAGACTGAGTCTCTCTGACTGATAGTAGCAACATGAATAAGACATATTTGACAATGTTTTCTGGCTGGCAAGGGAAGGGTAGACAATTTTTATGAGCCTCTCATTTGCACAGTGGTATAATGTGATGATGAAAGGCGAGAATTTGTGTAAGTGAAAGGTAAAATGCAAGATAGTGCCACACACAACCTTCAGTGAAAAGGCAGAAGAAAGTCTATCTGCCCAGATGCGGTAATGTAACGGCTCAGTAATCAATTAAAAAGAAAATTTAGAAAGCAGACATTTGTGGTTAGGAGATCACATGGGAAAATTAAGCAGATGTGAATAATCCTATCTTGAGTAGTGAGTTGGCAGAGCAGGTAGAATTAGTTAGGTAAGATGCTTAACACAAAGAAGCAAAACTTGTCACAGATTGACCAAGAACTACACACTACTGAGACTTGGCATGGTTGCAGTGATTTGGAAAGTGAGAAATCATTTGGAATGGGATTGAATAGAGACATCTACAACCGCCTCTCCTGAGGTAATTAGGCTAATTCCACAGGATCTTTTGTTTGGGCTTTCCCACTACAAATTCTAATTGCAGATTCCTTAAAATATGAAATGTGACTCCTAATTTGTGCTGTGAAAGTGTCAAACAGAGCCTGCTGTGAGCAGAACTGTATGACAAGTCACATGAAAACTTTCTGCTTCAGCACCATAACCAGCAGAACATGCAGCCATTGTGGGTTTCACATTTTGCGCCTCTCAGTGAAATTAGGTAACACTGGAAGAAGAAAACTAATGGAAAAATAGGTTGTCTGATGATTCTCATGGCAAGAGTTGTTCAAAGGATTTTGTCAAATCCAGTTTAACAATGAGTTTTTAGAGCAGAATTCTTTGCACTGAGCACCAGTGAAGGACTTCTGGCTTCCTTATGTTTTATTCTCCTGAGAAAAAAAAGCGCTGGAAGTCCCCCAAGGCACTCAGACCTCTCATTCCTGCAAGGCAGCCTGACAGTCAGTATAGGATGGAAGAGGATGGGATTACACAAAGTTGAGGTAAGTACTTTTTGTCACAGCTCTTTCTGCTCATTCTTCCATTTTTGTGACTCTGATCTAACAGCCAGTCTCTGCAAATTTTAAAGGAAGTAAATCAAATGCTGGACTTGTGCCTCCTCTGCAAAAGTCATGAATATCCACTGACTTTAATGCACATTCTTAATAAAAACCTTTTTGGTGAAATGAATAGGAGGAATCTGAAATAACTTATGAAATGTGTAAGTAACATATCTAGATGGCTTGGGTATAGTTACAGTCACAAAACTATCCAAATTCTAGAGTCTCAGTTCAGAAGGGCAGGAGGAATTGTACCCAGCATTAAAGAAGACAAAATCTACAATGTTTCTGTGAGGCAAAACATCCAACAAGAAAAAAGCACTAAAACCAGGTTCACTAAAATACCCTGTTTTGAAAGCCAAAATATGTAATCATATTTTGATTTTTAAATATTTTAATTTGCCTATATACAAATATTTTCTCCCAGAGGGAGGGATTAATTCTTTTTTAAATGCAAGAAGTCCAATGCATAAATCAAATTTTACTCAAAAAAAAAGTCCAAAATAAAAATGTGTGTCCAGATACAGAAATTTCTTTCAACCTTATTGAAGCAGAGCCATTTATTATTATAATTATTATTCCTTTTAATGAAGCTTCACTGAAACAAATTTTAAAATTCTGCTGGAAATTTTTCAATACCTTCTGCCTGATCAGATATTCACAATTTGTTCTCTGCAAAGTGACCTTAACTTTACTCCAGAGCACTTTTAGACATCAAAGGAGCAGGGAATCATTCTCAGAGCAGCCTCCTGTCTGTCAGAGTGTCTTTAGCACTGGCTGGCAGGGAGGCAGATTGTGGCACTTTTTCATCTAGCAGCTATTCAGTGCAGCACATTTGTTACTCTTCACTGCCAAGGAGACAATCTGCTTTTCATTTCCCCTGAAGAAGAGCATAATACTGTGAGTAAAACATCAGATATAATTAGGCAAAAGGGTTGAGTTCCTGCCTGAGCAGAGAAATTGAACTGTCTCGGATACAAAAAATAACCACACACCTGAGAAAGAAACAAGAAAAAGAAGAAAAGTGCTGGCTGCCCAGCTGGAGAGTGCAGAGACTGCCACATGTTATCCTTTCCTCATGCAAGTGGGATATTTCCTGGGGATTGTGCAAACTAATTAAGTGTATTTTCAAAACACCTAGAAGAAGAAAAAATAGAATAATACAGTAAAATAAAAGCCCACCTCCACACAGATCCTGCTATTTCCCTACATTATGAACTAATATGTACCTACAGATGGAAAACCTGATTCCTGCACATTTATAGATTTGTACACAATCTGGGCACAATTCTCCAGTGCTTTATGCCAATTACATGTGTGCCTGTGTCTGAAAAATGTCCTTTAGTTTGCAGAATGAGGAGTTTGCAAGAAGCCTTCTGCTGCTAACAGCAAATACCAATTGATTCATTACTGTTCACAAGAATTGAATGTTTTGGAACAAGAAAGTCTGAATTCTTATATTCCCCTGAGCCACAACAGCAAGCTCCACCACCTCATGCCTCACAGCCCATGAAGTTATGGAGGGCTGAAGGACACTCCTGGAAATGCAGGGACCATTCAGAAAGCAGCAGAGGAGTCAGCTATCAGGTAACTGAAGTTCCTGCTTCATCAAAGCTGGGAAAAGACCTGAAAAGTGCAATCAGGGGTACTACCAGTCACCTCTTTCTCCTGTCCATCAAACAGTAAATACAGCATTGCTACAACTGGTACCAGACCACAGCTCCTTACTAACTCTTCAAGCCTTGTCTGGACTTGTCTCTGCTTACCTAGAGCTTTTTTTAAGTTCTATCCCCTTGTAAAAGTAAATTTTTAATGACCTTGTGGCAATTGCTTTGTCTATTTTATTTCCTTATCTTTGGTTAATTATGTTGTAGAGCTATTACTTTTATAGAGTCAGCTGTCAAAAGCAGCTTGCCTGTACTAATGAATGAAGTAGACTTAAATCATCTAGAACAACAAAATAATTTAGGTGTAGGCAAGGTATGACAGCAGAAGGCTTGAGAGTGAGGATGGAGGTCACAGCAGAGAGTAGTACAGGCACTGCATGACGAGAGAGAGGGCAGTGCATAGCACTGAAGGCTCTGTGAATGCAACTATCTCACTAATCAAAGAACTGAAGGTGCAAAGAATGTGTAAAACTGCTACTCAGGTGAATAAAGTGAACAAAAGCAAGTGGCTAATAGAGGTAGACACTACTAACATCAAATCTGGGTGTAATATGGAGGTGCAGATTAATGAAAAACCCTCAAGTGTTAAAGCATGCTAGAAAAAAAAATAATCTGAAAATAGTCTCATATGTACCCTAGAGTGAGATGGAAAGACCTTCAACATCACTTTCATAGCCCTATTTGTTTAGGATTTAGGACACTGATGACACACTAACTCTTTTTCCAGACTGAAGCCAATGAGCCAAAGGGCAGGGGAAGGTTGTACATAACTGCAGAGGAAGGGTATGTGCACAACCAACAGAGGAGTGTGTATATAGCAATTTTAACTGCATCATTGTTGAGGTATTTTCCAGAATTATACTCTATTTTCCTTTTCTCTTCATCATTCATTAATTATACTGATAGCAAGTCAGTTAAACAAATAACATTTGGCATTACAGACAAGACTGTTTTCTTTCTGCAGAGCAAAAACCACAGTTTTGAGTACAACACTACCTTTCATTCATGGATGGTCTTTATACAGGCCTTGGACCCTCATGGATGTAAGAAAAAGAAGCATGTCCATCTGTGTTAATGTGTGGCCAGGTTATAAATTCAACACTACCAGTGACAGAAAGATTGTTGGAATTTCTTACCAGCACAAGGGCATATCTGCATTTTGTTTTCTGGGCTGAACTAAGCTGAGTCTGCTTGTGCCCTCCAAGTCCGACAGCCCCAAACGTGAAATCACACCAGCATGGTTAGCCCAGCAGTGAACACAAGTCCTGCTGAGAGCCAGCTTTGGACTACCCAGGTTCAGCACTGTCCTAACACAGCCACAGCACTCCCAGTTCACATCTGGCTGATTCTGTCTGCCTGCAAATCAGTGCAGTCATATGCTTGAAGATACAGCCCAGAAATCCAAAACACTTGTGAAAAATTTTGTATTCCCATTTCCTTTCTATACTTTCTCTCTCCCTCTTTCTATATCTTTCTATTTGGATTTTCCACCAGATTTTTGGGTCTGGCTCCTCTCCAGGCACACGGATGGTTTACTAGCAAGAACTCTGCCTAAAATTTGACTAGTGGCTTAGACAGGGACACTTAGTAAGAAACACTACACAGAGGTTTCTGTGACAAGATGGCCATGGTTGATCATCCCAAAGCAGCACTGGAGATGAGCAAGAAGTACATCTCAGCCCACTACAACTCAGCACAATATGGTCCTCACATGGATTTCCCACTTCACTGAAAGCTCCTGTGCAGTGCAATGCCTATCAGCTACAAGAGGCAGTCAGATCTGGTGTTCACTTCAAAAACACATTAAATACGTTACCTGGAAATGACCAGTGAACACTTTCAGCTGTAGCCAGAGAGGATGATGTAGCTCAGCAGTGCAAACTGATTCAGTCTAATGATTGTCATAGCTGAGAGTTTCAGGAGGAGATTTACAACGGTTCTGCAGTCTGGCTTTAGCCTTAAAAGTTAGGGTGGAGACTGTAAAGAATTGGCAGCTGATAACAGAAATGGAATGAAATCAAAATATCTATCCTTTGTTTATTCATCATCTTGAAATATTTATAATGGTCCAAGTAGCCCTCCACCCACCTCACACTTGAGCTTTTAAATGTGTGTCCAGATTCAAGACTGGCAACATCTTGAGTCCATCTCTGGATTAACCCAAACCCTTCTACTTTGACCATTAACAGATACTTTAACAAAATGAGACCAGAATCTAAGATAGCATCAGCTTTCTATTTGCTGTCTAAATCCAAATTAATATTAGGTGTTACAAGACTAAAATAACCCTTAATAAACCTGAGAAATGGCATCCTGAATGAAGTCACACAAGGTTTGACTGCAGCCAACAGCCCTCTGTTCTAAATATATATATATATATATATATAAAAATACATACATGCATACATAAAACATATTTAGGGCCAACTGCCCTTAACAGAAAAATGTATATTACAATACCTACCTAACTGGATTTTATGACTCCCTCTGACCTAGGTTTAACATTTCTCTCTGCTTTAATTATTTTCTTTAAAAAGAACTATACACATAGAGTGCATATTAAAACCACGGATGACCATAGTGCCTAGAGTTCACATCTGCTTTTTTTTTTGTTCTCTTTAAGGAGATGGCTGCCAGTAAGGAAGATTACATGTTGCCTTGAATTTTCCCAGAATATGTCTCCTTGGATCCAGCACTATGGTTCAGCCTTTTGTACACATGGAGAGGGCAGCTGGAACATTTCAGATACAGATGTGAACCTCCCCAGAGTTAATCATTCACATTATTGTTTGCATCTTCAATTTGAGTTACCCAGCTTGTATTAAAGTCCTACATACAATGCACTAGTTTTGGTGCACCAATACCTTCTGGGAGTTTCTGGCTGCAACTACTGCTTCATATCTATGTTCCCAGGCACTTTTTGATTTGTGCAACTGGTAGTGAGATTGTAAACACATACATGGAAAAAAAAAAGTTCTACCAGAAAAGCAGTTATTTAAACAATTAGTAGCACAGAGGAGATTAAGGATAACTCTTCTAAAACCCTATAGCAGCATTCCTTATTCTCTGCTGCCTGCAGGTATCCCCTCCCTTTGGTGATCTGAAATTCCTAGCACTGCAGACAGTTGTCTTAGAGTACTATCTTTGCTGAAACTGCAAGGCAGTTTATCAAAAGGTTTTTGAATTATGACACTTTCTCCCAGACCTGAAGGAACAGCTCACTCATTCCTTCCCATATCTTCCTTGCACTTGCTACAGAAGAGCTGTGAGGTGTTTATGATGATCTATTTCAGACTTTAACATTAGATGCTCTGGTTTCATGGTCTGACAACTGATTGATAAGTCCTCTTTTGTGGGCTGAGAATGACTGACCTTTTCCTCTGGGATTCCCATTATAGGGTAGCCCTGTGTCCTCTTTCTTGGCCAAGTGCCATGGGAAAGACAGCTTGCAAAGACAGCTCAAAGAATGATGTATGAATTAAAAAAAAGAAAAAAAAAGAGAAAGCAGAAGGCTTTGAAAATCATTCAGCATGATACTGTGCACACACAGTTTAATATACATGAGTTTTTTATCCTGTAAGGATTCTTTCTCACATCTCTCTGTTGACCTTGAATGTTAAGATGAGCCTCTCTTTAAATAGGTTTCCCTGGATGTGTCTGATATCTAGGCACTCTTTTAAAAGAATGATCTACTGGGCTAAATTTCCAAACAAAATCTATCACACCCAAGACGTGGATTTCCAACTTCCCAAGCCATTAGTTAAGATGGAAGAAGAAATTGTGGCAACAACCATAGGCTTCCCTAAAAGTTTTACAATCTTGTCAGTGCCTCAGAGGCCAGCAAGACCATTACTGGGAAATAGCTAATGAGAGGATGAGAGGAAGGAAGAGCCAGCTGCTTAAGATGTGGGAAAGTCACTTGCCCCCTGAGAAACTCCTTGGATTCCCTCTGATTTAATGAGGTGTTTTTCCTTTGCAGTTACTGCAAAGGTTTCATTAAGCAGTTGGTATCTTAGAGAGCTGCATTATCTACTTCATTTCTATACCACACTTCACCCATAACTGTGCCTAAGTCAAACTATGAAACTCCGAAAAAAAAAACAAAACACCAAACCAAACCAAACAAAACAACAACAACAACAACACACACATGAATTAAAAAACCAACAACAGTAGAAAAGGTACAAGAAAGATGACTGAAAAAAGCTGCTGAAATACCTTGCAGTGGGGTAATAATGGAAAGGGAAATAACACTGCAAAACTTGATGCAAAATATTCAGTCCAATTTCTGTACAAAAGAGGTGACTTAAATTATTCAGACCTAAAATTTTCAGGCTGGACCAAGGCTCCCAAAGCATTTTTTTATATCTAGTCATTAAACACTTTCCCTGAAAAGCAAGTTCTCAGAATCCCTTGAAGATGAGGACCCCCAAAACATTGTACAAATTAAGAATTTAAACATGCAGACACTTTTTCCACCTCTGTTTGCACATTTCTTTCAGTGGATTTTTTGCATGGATTTCCATTTGGTTTATCCTGGACTTGTTATATTGGTATTAGTTAGAAGTATTTCATTAGTTCTATGGCTTAGGACCTGTCACAACAAGGGAGAACAGCGGGAGATCTGGGAAAGCATTGGGATACCCATTGCCTTGGAGGATTGCTCGGGAATCTGTCAGTGTATAATTTGTCAAACATTCAAAGGAGATGGGTGCAGACAGAGGTAGATGTTTTTCTCCCTTACACATTAACCAAGGGTGTCCCCAGACACAGCAGGAGGCTCATCACGCTATTCCTGATGCAACACACTCAAGTGCGGTGCCCATTTTATTTACAAGTTCGAGCACCTAGGGGAGTCTGCAGAATGGAGGCCTGCAGCTAGAAACATTAATTTATCTTGTTACTGTAATGTCCAAATCTAACACCATTCAGAGGTCAAGTCATGTACTGGGAGGTATGTTTGCTATCTGCTGGCCATGACCAACAGAAGACTCTTTTTTGCCATAAATACTAAGAAGATGCTAAGAGGAGGAATCATAAAAGTGAAACACCCTGTGGTGTCATTGCCACAATCCCTACTGGGTTCAGTTGAAGGCTGATCAGATTTTATTGGAGATGAGTCAGTTCTGGGGCCTGTCAAAATAACTCAAAAGGTCTGCTGAGTTTGCTACTGCTTTTGAGCAAACCTAGAAGATTTGCCGAGGAAGAATTTCATAGGTTAAAATAAGACCTATGGTGTGGACCTGAAATCAAAGAAAATGCAGTCATATCAGATTATTTTAATTTTATGCTTAAGTGGATAATCTGATGCTGAACATTATCATCTGTAGAAACACTTCACTATTCTTTTACCTCTTACAATTTTACGTAGAAATGAGTCTGTTTAAATTTTGATTTAAATTTTTACCAAGTGTAAGGGTTAGATACACCTTCTAGAAAGATCATAACAAGGCACACATCTGAACTACCTGGAAGTCCTACTCATTTGTAGATGAAAAAAAATATCAAATCCAGCTATTTCAGTTGTCAGAGCACCAAGCTCAGAATCACAGGTATTTTTTTGAACTCCAGTCAATACTGGTTACCACAGAGAATGATAGAGATATAACACATTTTCTTTCTTCCATAATTCTTCCTGAAATTAAAGGTAAAAACGCTTGTACGAATTGAGTTTTGGATTTCCAGAAAAAGAAAAGTAATTTCACTGAACAAACAATACCCACTGTAACAAAAGTAAAATGACAACAGTGGAGTAGAAGGAGTGGAGAAAGTGGTGGTTTAAGTCTTGAATTCTTTTATGTTGGCTTTCTCCATGCAGAGACATTGACATCTCATATTTGCTATCATGTCTGACACTACTAATTTAAACCAAGACACGGCTTCATCTGACTGGCCTCAGACGTGAGCATAATGCTTTTTCCAACAGGACTGACTGTGGTATGAGTTTCAACAGGGGCAGTAGACAGCCTCGAGGATTTGATCATGGTGTACACAGAGGAAGAAAAGAACCAGCACTCATTGTTAAAGGACCCAAATATACCTGACGAGCAGGGGCACCTTTCTCCAGCATCAAAGGCAATGGCGCAGCATGAAATTCAAACATCTGAAAAGTCTAATCGCTGAAAATTAAAATAAGCTGTCAGTCTGCTAAAAATGATTTTTAATTCAAAATAAATCAGACTAACAATTTACAGATGTTTGGAAAGAAAATGTTTAAGTTATTCGTTTTCAAAGCCTGAGCTCTCCCTACCTTCAGTATTCCACTTACATTTTAATGGTTGTGGTGGCTTTCTGCCACTGCCTGCTCCTTCCTGATGCACAGCACAAACCTCGTGAGCCAGCAGGTCTTGTACTCACCCTTGACTTTGAAATCACATCATTTCTATTATTTTCAGGGTTAAGCAGCAAACACAGGAAGAGAAACCCAAGAGTTGATTATCCCTTAACAGAAAGAATTTACGAAGCCTATATCTATCTATATCTAGATCTATATCTATACCTATATCTATATCTGTGTATATGTGCATATTATATATACATATAAATTTAGTGGAATTGTGGAAATCTTAAGCAGTAAAATAGATCCTTTGAGAAAGAAATAGAGCACACAGATCTTTTAAGATTTATGCTAGTACTCTCTAAAGGCACATGTATGAAGCCCACCTGTATTGACAAGCCAGAAAAGGAATCTCAAATTAAGTCTTTGAAGATCACAGGTCCAGTTTAATGCTTCCAGCTTAGAGGGAAGCTGTGTGGCTGGCAGCTAGCAGGAAGACAGGTCAGCCCCCACTGTTGTGCCACCAACTTTTCCTCTGCTTCCTCCATCCAGCAAACCTTAGGTGAGGAAGGATATGGCTACTATCTCTTTCAACTACTGATATTTCCATTAACGTTGTCCAGTTTATACAGTTCTTGTTACTCACTTAAGATCTTTCTTTACTTTCTTTCCTCCGTGACTGGGAAGTTTTTCAGTATTAAATTTTTTCTGCAAATATTTTGCCTCTCCAATTAAAATTAAAAGTGCATGAATATCATAATGCTAGTGCTGGTTGAGTGAAAATTTTTCTTCTGCTGATACTATGGTCCAGGAGAAGACAAAGAAGGGAAAAGATTTTAATACAACCAGTTTATCATGAAGGACGTGAGTGCAGCTGAGAGAAACAAGCCTCAGATGACTAAGACTCAGTGCACTGACTTCTCCCCAGTGAACGTATCACTAGGGGTCTTTCTTCCAAAATGAACCTTGGAGCCTAAATCACTCTTGAAACATGTTCAAAATTACCCTGGACACATTTACAACATCAACAGCAAAACTGTGGAGAAAACTTCTAAATCAATCTCTTGTGCATTTGTGCCACCTAGTGAACAAAACCCAGCTGAAATGCTTTTGTGAGAGGGAAGACAGACGTTGGTGTCCTCAGAAAAGCCTGATGGCTCTGAAGAGTGCTTTGATGGCTCACTGGGTTACTGCCTTTGTCCATTGCTGTGGGCTGCCAGTTTCAAACCCTGGAAGGACTGCAAATGAATGTGACCTGACAAACCAGAGCCACCAAAAGCTCTTCTGTGTCACAGGGTAAAAAAATAGCAGGATCTCACTCTCATCCTCTCACAATCCCATAAGTGACATTAGCAGTAAGTGTGTGCAACAGAGTAATGGGCAAATCACAGTCATTCTGGGTGCAGGTATATAGAGTGTAACACCTAAATTTAAACAACTGGTGTCTGCTATTCTGTGAGGGGAACCTTAATATTATTCAAATTAATATCCACTTGGACTGTAAAAACCATACTGGTATTATCCTGGGACACAGTTTCCAATATAGCTCATTGCTATTTTGGGACCATAATACATTATGAAGACATAGCATTATTCATAGTAATAGCAGCCTTGAGGCCCCAGCCAAAAACTGGGAAACTTGAGCATAGCTGTGATTTACAGCCTAATCCAATAAGAGGAGGGGAAAGGAGAAATCCTCATTTTACAGATGAGAGTGATGAAGTTACATAGTCAGGCAGGGCATGCTTATGCCATATGTTTTAGGCCAAATCCAGGGTCTGGTGATGGTAACGAGTTGGTGTCCGAGTGTATACAGGGTATTATATGCAAGTCTATGAGGTTCCCTTGTCTCTGGTGTCATGCTCCTGCATGGCTTCCAGGACTGCTCAGACAAGGGGCTAAGGAGGCTTGCAAGGATTCAAAGCCTGCATAAGTCTCCCAAAATGTTAGTTGATTTTGGTTTAGTTGGTGTAATTTAAAGCTTTAGCTGTCAACCTTGTTTCCAGATTCCAGGCCAAAATCCCTAACCAAGTGTTGTTTCAGTATTTTGCTTTGAGCCAATATGTATATTAAATAACAACAATCAGATCCTGTGAAAGATGTTTGTTTATCAGTATTTCAAAAGTAGCAACTATCCAAGCACTGACATTCCTCACAGAGAAGTAAACTCAGTTTACTGTTGTTTGTCAGCAGGACAAACGACAACTCCACACGCTATAAAATAGTGCCATCTAGTGCATACTGGATGTTAGATTAAACAATATTTTTCCTAGTGGGAAAACATCCTGAAAGCAACTGCTGAACACATATTCAACACAATTTTCAGTTTTCAATTGTCTGTAAAAGGTAGGTCTGGAGTATGCAAGTGAACTCTCTCTGTTCAACTTTTGAGTTCTTTCATTAAATGCTTATGCCTTACAACAAATTCATAGCCATCCCCAAAATCAGGCACATATTTATTACAACAATATTGGTTTTATAGCCTGTGTACCAAATTTTAAGGAAGAGTAAGGAAATCAAAGAAGAACCACTAGTGATTCTCAAGTAATGAGATTTGATTGCTCATTAAAACCTTCTAATAAGGCATCAATGAGAACTAAACACCCTAATTTACAAACCACTGTTTTGCTTCTGAGAGCAACATTGCAATTAATTCAGAAATCCTAAAGATGTTGCTTATAGAACGGAAGAGCATAAAAATAAAACCTACCAGAGCAGCCCCAGGTTATCCTCAGCACACCTGGGAGCATGCTCATACCAGAGATTTGAGTGGATTTTTCCCCAAAATTCTCCACATCTCTGCCATGATAGGACAAGCTTAGAGCTATGCAAAGCAAAGGAGATGGTCTGTTCTAAGAGTTTAATCTGTAGGAGTCTGCTGCATTGTAAAATTAAACCACTCTTTGGGTTGGACACCAGTCAAGTTCCTGCCCATGACACGAGATAGCTTGTGACAGTCACAAAAAAGAGGTATGTGCACACCCCCACAGCCCTGTCACAGCATGGTCATTCTTCCTTAGTGCCCATAGGAAGCTTTCTGATCCCCCTGCTCCTGGATGCCTCACCAGACCCTTAAGGACATTGGTTACCACTGTAATTTAAAAGGTGCTGGACGCCCAATAAGGAAGTACAACCTGTCCAAAAAGGAGAAAATACAAAGTTTGTCATTGTTACTCTGTTAACAGCTGTATTATTTTTGGTTCCAGATATACATCAGTATCTTCAGCCACACTTGTCTGAGATGTGATTTCAGCAATTTTCATGTGGTGTATATTTCTTGCCAGAAGTATTACTATGCTAGAAGTGTACAGGCTGTAACACTGACAATTCAATGTGGGATTCAATAGGCAGATGTCTTCCTCTGAACCTGCAGTGATTCAGCTTATCCACATCCACAGGAAAGACCCAGGTGCCACTGGAAGTCTCTGCCACTGCACAAGGTGCACAGTCTTGACTGTTTGCCCTGATTGAAGGGTTCTGGGGCTGCTTCAGCTAGACCAGAAATGTCAGCTCAGGTGTCTTGGATTAAGTCCAGGTGCATAATTGCATTCTTCCTGTCTACATTTCCCTTTTGCTTTTTGTTGGATAAATTATTCCTCATGCTGCAGTCTAAATTGTGTTTTGCTGCTCTGTATGCGAAAAAGCAGCCATATTCCACCACAAAGTTGGCTGTATTTAAAGGATGGATTAACTGTTCTTTATGTATGCAATTTGGAACTGGATTGCAAGGTCCATTGTGTGTTTTAGGATCATTGTTATTTAAAATAGTGGTTTACCACTGGTGTCTTCCCCTTATACTCAAGTCTCAAAAGAAGCATATGATAAATAGACCACTTCAGAGAGTGGGTTAATATCCAAAGTGAGCCAAAGTCAGTGTTTGGTTAGAGTCTGATTGCTGCGAAGTTTTTCTGGAGGGGGCTGGGAGGGAAATGGTCTCTTCAGAATTAAGGAAAGAATAATCCACTTACATCATAGAAAGCTGGAATCACATCAAAGGCAGTGAAAGCTCAGAAATTGGCAGCTTGAGATCCGCTAAGAACTGAAATGAATTTATACCTTTTTTTTAATAAAGCTGGAACAATGATTCAAACAACTTAATCCCTTAGCAATTTCACAACCTTTTGTTACTTTTCAGAAGTCCCTCTCTTGTCTTGGTGTGTCAAATCACCCTTTTAAATCTTTTGTGTGTTTAGGACCAAATTGTTCTCTCCTAAGTGTTTGATGCTGTTGAGTTCAATGTGCTTGGGAGAGCTGCAGAGCTTGGCCTCTGGCCTTGACACAGAGGGGATGCCAAAGTGGGGCAGCACAGCCTGAGGGCAGCACACAACTCTGCTCTCTGCATAGCTATGCTCTGCTGGAGCCTTTGGGAGTAAGTCAATTAACCCTCATTTTTAAAATGGAAGTAACACCAATCTGCTTCCCAAGAGACATCCATGTGACAAAGCCTGCCCGGTATCAAAGTGCCACCACAGACTCACTGGCCTTTCTGAATAAATGCCTACATATATAGATATATACATGCATGAACTCTTCAGCCTGAAATTGTCAGTAGAGCATCAAATAGATGCAGGATAACTGATGAGATGTAGCATCTGAGTCCCTGTCTGAAGTGCAGGGCCAGAATAAACTTTCTGGCTGGACCTGCAGACCAAAAAATGCCCATGCCAAACCCCAGGTGGGGAAAGGGCACTAAGGCCTAGGAACCCTTCAGGCCAAGAAGGGGCTGAATCCGTGGCATCCCCTCTGCCAAGCTGTTCCTCAGCACAGAGCATTAATAAACCAGAGGTGATCCCAGTCTATTTCCCCTTTTGAAGACACCTGAGTGGATAGCCAAGAAGGTAACACTCATGAGAGGAAGAAGTAAAGGGAGACTGATCTGAAGTTACACCATTCAGGTGCTCAGCTGCAAAGAAACCTTGGCTGTTTTCTCTCTTTAGGGGCCTGCTGAGGTGTTGCTTTTCCCACTGGAGATAAAGAAAGGAAATAGCACAGGCAGCCCCAGGTAACCCGTTTCAGATCAAAAGTTCGACGACTGCTTTAGGTGCTGGTTTCAAGCTCTTAACTGCAGATCTGACATAGCCAGGCCAGCTCCTGCTGGCACCAGGGTGCTTTCCTTTCTCTGAAATCATGGGATGAAGCTTTACACACACAAGCACACACACAGACCTGTATTGGTTTTCTGCAGTGTTAATCCTGTTTGATCCATGCATGTTCTAGGTCTAAAGTTACTTTTGCACATATCCTCTGTTGACAGCCACCTTTACCAACCAGCAGTATCCTGCTATTCACCTGCAAGAGCTCAGGACTCCTGGGCTGCAAAAATGACACCTTTGAACAGGAGGACTGCATCACTTTGAGAGCCAGGAAAGGGGATGGAGAACATCCCAAGCAGATCTTCTACAGGTAGGTGAGACAGATTGCTCACAGCTTCCACTGAGGATCATGACAGTACATAGAGGACATGCAGCATCTGTGGAAGGCCATGAACCCTAGACACCTTATCTGCTACTGATGAACATCTTAAAAGATGGAGAAATAGATTAAAAAATTGCCAACACCTCCCAAGAGCCCTTGTTAATGCACTTCCTTCTGGTTTTAGTATTTATTGGAGCATGGGCTAGAACCTGATTCTCCCAGATCTCTCAATTGAGAAGCATTAGTCACCAGGTAATTCGGTCATTCTCTTTCAGAAAGCACTTGGAGCAAAAGCTTACTGGGTAAAATTTTGGGGTTTTTTGTTTCAAAGAAATAGACCTTTGTAGTGAATGAGGGTTTAACCTCCTCTGAGTTTAGATTCAAGGTCCTAGTGTGGCTGACACAGTCCTATTCAGATACAGACAGTAACTGCCCCGTAGCAATGTCAAGTGAGGGTGCTTTACCAGCACGATAATTACAGCAGTTAGTTATTTACACAGTGTCATAGGTGTGCATAGCAATTCATCGTTTAGACAAGTCCCTACCCCAAGGACCTTACAGTCTAATCTAGGCGGACATAATTAAAGAATGGCCCATGGAAATAAGAGTAGAAGCGAGTCGAATTTGACCTCTCTCCCATTTTGTCAGTGGGACGTGCTGACCCCTGGGAGCAGCTCCTGTTGCCGGATTTGTTTTCCAGCGGCGCCCGGCAGCGACGCCTCTCCGTTCCCGGGGCTCTGCCGCCCTCCCGCGGCCGCTCGGGCTCGTCCTGCCGGCCTTGGCAGAGCTTCCAGCCCACCCTTCTCTTTGGGAATGCCATGTCATGTCTGCGTGCATGTGGCATCCTGCAGTCCCCGGGCTCAGCACTCTGCCAGATGAGGATGACCTTTCCTTTTTTATGTCTCAGAAAACGAAATATTTTCCCTCCAAAAAACATTTTACTGCCTTTTCCTTCAGAGCTTAAGGTGCTCATAGGATCATAGGCTCACAGGTTATCCTGAGCTGAAAGTAACCCAACAAGGTCCACTGAAGTCCATTTCCCGGCATTGTCAATACACTACATGAACTCTGTCAGTCTTGGTGCTGTGACCATTTCCAGTGCCCAACCACTCTCTGGGTGAAGAAGCTTTTCCTAATGTCGCATCTCAACCCCCCCTGACAGCTTCAGGCTATTTTCTCAGGTCCTGTCACTAGTCCCCAGATCATGAAGAAATGAGGTGAAGTCCAGGTGACAACATTGAGTGGTCAATAATACATACTGACACAGGGACAAAGCAGCAGCCACAGGAGAACCATGAACTTCAGGAGCTCTTGGATACATCACAATCCAGCCTGGATCCTATGCCAGAAAAGAAATTCCTACAGCCTAGGTGCATTCACTCCTAAAAGGCTCTTCTGAACCCCCACAACCATCCTTGTGTGAGCTGAACCAGAATGTCTTCCCCGTCTGTTTGACTGGATCCTTTGACCATATACTTAGTTACAAACACCAGCAACATCTTTTCAAAGAACCAACTCTGAAAAGCAGAAAAGCTACATAAGTGAAGAACCGAAGCAGCCCTCAGCAAATGAGGAGAAATACTTGGAAGGATTTGGGAAGATTTCTTAAGGAAATATGAAATAGCAGCAAGAAAAGTCACAGATGTAGTACTTTGCCAGGGATATCTTCCCAGTTTCCCATAAGCATCCTGACAAAATTTTTACAGCACCACAGATAATGCTTGCTTGCATTTCCATGAAATAAACAAACAAATTTACACAGTTTTACAGGAAACCAACAGGCCCTTTGTCCATGCATATGCCCAGGAAATGACAGTTCAAAAAATCTGGGCTATCCCAGTCACACAGCTCAAAGGAAGAGATTAGAGATGTCCCAGCCAGCTGAACAGCAAATGTTTATTGCATAAGAAAATTGTGGTGATGTAAATATTGTTGGGTTGCCAAGGAAATTGTAAAAAACTTCACACCCTCCATAAATGTGTACACATCTTTAGACAAAGACGTCTCTATGGCTTTGGGACAGAATGTGAGAGACATGCCGAGCCTTAAAATATGCTTGAAAATGGACAGTGTGATCTTGGAAAATCCAGATAATCCATTAACCTTTTACATGTGTATGTATACACACAGTCATATGTGGACAAAACCAACAAACCAAATAAAATACTCAACACATACAGGTTAAATGGTCCTTATAAGGACACCTATGCTTTGATATTTTTTTTCCATTTTTCCTGATGTATATTTTAAATACACTTTTAATTAAAAGAAAAGTGAAATCATGTCATAAATACAGGTTATGGAAAAATGAAAGCAAGAAGAACATACAAATTGTTCCAAACTCAACACAAAAATGTGAACATACATTTCACTTGCTCAGAAAAAGAACATCATAGGAAATTTCTGACTTCTGAAACAACTCTGTCCATTTCTGTTTCACTTTTATTTTTATTTTCTTCTACTCCGTCACCTCAAAACTGAAAAGAAATATTTTTATGTACACATACACACTCCTACTGTACTCTTGAGTTCTCTAAACTCCAACAGACAAATCACCTACAAGAAAATTCGTTTCCAGTTTCCAGAAAAGCTTCCCACAGACATCACCCTCCAAATAACAATTTATTACTTTTTCTCCCCCTCTTTTTAATTTGCATCATAGGATGCCATGCTTAACATTCAGAATTTATTCCTTATGGCTCATGTCAAATCTCTATGTTTCTTTACCTATAGCAGGGACAACAAGGATTGGGACATTTGTTCTTCAGTACAAGAGCAAGGTAGATTATGCACTAGCAATTTATTTATTTATTTGAATTTGGGGTTAGGGTTAGGGTTAGGGTTAGGTTTACGATTCTGGCTGGGGTTAGGGTTAGGATTTAGTGTTAGGGTTAGGATTAGGATTAGGTTTAGGGTTACATCAGGGTTAGTGTTTAGGGTTTAGGGTTAGTATTAGGTTTTGGGTTAGAGTTTGTTTAAGGCTTAGAGTTTTGATTAGGGTTAGGGCTAGTGTTTGGGTCAGGATTGTGGTTGAAATTAGGTTTAGGATTAGGGTTTGGGTTAGGGTTAGTGTTTGGGTTAGTATTATGTTTAAAGTTATGTTTAGGATTAGGGTTTGGGTTAGTGTTAGTTTAGGGTTAGGGGTTAGGTTTCAGGTTAGGGTTAGTATTAGGGTTAGGGTTAGATTTATGCTTAAGCTTAGGGTTACAGTTAGGATTAGTGTTAGTTTACTATTAGGTTTCTGGTTAGGGTTCAGGTCAGGGTTAGGGTTAGGGTTTATTGTTGGGTTAGCATTAGGATTAGTGGTTAATCTTAGGGTGAAGGTTGGGGTTAGGGTTAGGTTTTGTTTAGGGTTAGGGTTAAGCTTAATGTTGCATTTTAGCATTACTTTTACAGTTCAGGGTTAGGATTAGGGTTTGTTTTATGTTTACTGCTAGCTTTAATATTTTTCAGCAAGTAAATTCATCGAGTAAGTCCTTGTCATGGCTCACCAAACTCAGCCTGTCTTAAAATAAATATTCATTTGAAGTCTCAAAAATTTTACCACACCTAATTTTCATGACTTAATTTCTGGATGACAATCACTGAAATAAGTTCGTACTCACTACAGAAGTATTTAGAAGTGTATCTTCCCAATGAGTCTCTTCATTTGAAACTACTTGTGAAATTGAAACCATGCTAAGAAGTTCATGGAGAACTGCCTCTCATGAGAAGGACACCACAATATAGCAGGGAAAAAACTCCTCTCCCTAATGAACTGAAAGAAAATCTAGAGTGACAAACTGGCTAAACACCCCCATGCCCTGTCTCCCTCTGGTTTTGATGGGAAGGAGGGAGGGGCTGGGGGAGAAAAATGTTATTTTAAAGGCTTCTTTTATTCCTCATTATCTGCCCCTGACTCTGTTAATAATAAATTTACATTCAAGTTTAAGCCAGTTTTGCCCTTAGAAATGTTTCTCCCAATCCTTAACTCAGGAACCCTTTGTTATAATTTTCACGGGTGCCTAGTATTATAAGTAGTGTGAAACCACGACAAATTTGCATGTCAGAACCATCTCACAAAAACTAAGTATCAGAAATATAAATATTCACATTGGGCAGCTGAACCAAAGTTGGAGAACATCAGCTTCTGTTGGGCAGTGGTTAACTGTTTGCTAAAGCTTTTTTGTACAGAAAGAATCCAGCTGGTGTTTTTTGCAGGTTCTGATGATTTCTGTGGCCATCACTTCCTCAAGCACAAACTCTGTGTCATAGTGGCATCCTGTGAATGGCTCTTGAAGCTGGTATCAGGAACTACTAGCCTTGACTTTGAAAGCAGAAATAGCTTTTTATCACTAAAAGCTCCCAGTCTGATATGAAATCACAAAAGCAAGTTTAGAAGCTGTTCTTGATTTTTTCCTGATAGATCATTCTTTCTGATACATCAGGACTTAAGGAATTCTGTATGATCAAAGCAGTATGCTGGGCAAGTCAAAGCCCTAATTGAGCCGCTCTAGTCTTATACATTGAAGTTCTCTCTGTTGAAACATATTTTCTTCTTGTTGTACTCATTCCTTAACAGCAGGATATCTTTTTATTCTTCTGAAAGGATGAACTTGTAACTCCAGGATATTAGGATATTGGCCAGAAGTACTCTGCTTGAGGTACAGGGGAGACAACTCAGACACTCAGCCGACCCTTAAATATCAAGACACCCGCTATAATTCAGTGAGTCAGGAGAGCACCACAACTTAGTGGATTGAGAGTAGGAATAGTCCCAATGATTACACTCCCTCTGGTTATAGTTTATTCTATAAATCTAGCAGTGAAATAATAGCACGCACTCTGACAACCTTTGCAAATTGCCTCCAAAAGGCAGACTACAGCACTTCACATGTTGATTCTTCATCCAGCTACCTTATAATATATGTTTAGTAGCTCTGGGAAAAAAATAGACTGATGAAATCATTGCAAACATGTCTCCCTAAGAAAATTATTTTGAAGCACTAAACTTTAATAGATGAAGAAATGCTTTTCTCCAGCTCTCACCTAAGAGGCTACCCATGTATTTTCATAAGATGGGCAAACTTCCATCTTAAGTTCACTGCATTATGAGGTGCAAACTGTAATTAGTCTTTCTTTTAAGGAGTATTCTTATCCATATTAAAAGGGCTTTTCACAGCTCTCTTCAACCTTCTCTTCTGAATGTTAAACACCAAATCCATTCACACTGTGTTTAATCTTATGAGACTGTGTTTCCTACAACCCTGATGCTTCTCAGCCTTGTTCTCCAGAGGCCGTTCATTAGCATCTCTTTTTCATGGAAGGTGATCCTCAGAAACAGACACTCTGTCAGTGGGGAAACAACAGCTGAACTCAGACCAGGGATTGTAGCAGTGCCAGCATCCGAGGAGTGGCACGGGTTTGTACCTTCAGTATCTGAGGTTTGTCCCGGGTTAGCTGATGTCTATGCATAAGGCTGGATGAATATGCATCAGACTTGAGGTCTCAAGTTTCCCAAAGTTCATTTTTGTCTCTGCTCCTCCCCTGCAGGTGACTATTCCCCCATCAGCCATTGGCCCATCTCCCTGACCAAGGACTTAAGCAATCTGGGTGAGGGAGGAGCCAAGGTCATTCACCATTTTCTCTTCTGGTTTGTACTTCATTCTCCTCTATGAGGAATAAAGGTTATTTATTTTAAAAGGCAAAGTAACCCATGTGTCTATTAACCTTATAGCAGCTGCCACCACCACTCCTGGAACATAGCTCAAGAAACCCAGGAGTTCGGAATAGCCTTTCACCAAATTAGGCTGGCCAGGACTCCGGGCAGAGCTACTGAGGACTGGAGAGGTGGCCCCCAGCGAGCCAAACAACAACAAGGGATGACTCTGGAAATGGTTTTCCATCAGCCATCAATCAATCTCCAGCGTGATGAAGACTCATCTCTGTGAGATTGCTGATGGGCACAACAGGTAAGAGGCTGTAGGAGTTTCTGAAGTCCACACCCAGGTGCCTGTTCTCCACAAGGAGTTACACTGTCAGAAAAAGAAGTGGATATGTTACTCCTTTCACTTAGTCTCCTCTGCTGTCACTTTTGGCTGTGATTACCTGAACATACATGAACCCTTGGTGAGTGAATTTCCTATAGTTGGAATTGAAATTGAACACTTTAGTTAAAATAATATGACAGTTTCTAATTAAATTAATTTTAATGTTATATTCATTTTAGTTTGTTCCTCTTGCTTCTTAAATGTTCACTATCCAAGTGTGGCAAACTAAAGTTGTGTCTGGAAAACAAGGGAATAAGAGGTTTCCATATACACAAATATGGAGCTTTACCAAGATTATTCCATGTTTACTCCTTCATATTTTTGTTCAAGGCAGCCAACATCACTTTAGGTGATACTGGCAAAATTGGTTTGGCTCGACCCCCACTTTCTCTGCAATGGGGTGAAGGCACCATTGTCCACTTTATGGCAGCCAGTCCAGGACTAGGAGAATGGAGCCTGCCTAATATGGCCAGCATGGACTGTGCTGCATCTGGATTTCACTGAAATTTGTGCAGGAAGGGTGATGCAGCTTGGGCACTTCACTGTTCATCCACTGTGGCTGTGACTGGATTGGCTCCTAACCCAAGCACACACATGCTTCCTGCAGGAGCCCAGTCTCAGAGTAATTCTGTTTTGGGAAGAATCACATGGAAAAACAGTGGCAGAGAGCAGGGAGGCAGTGAAATTTCAAAGAGACCACGATGCTATTGTGTTTTCCTGCAAGGCAATGCTGGGAGAGAGCCACTGCCTGCCCCAGGGTCTGCACACATCAATCCAACAGGAAGAGGGGCCTAAATAAAGCTGTAGGGGCCTGCTTACAAAGGAAGGTACTCATAGGACAAGGGGCAATGACTTGAAAGTGACAGGAGATAGCTTTAGATATCAGGAAAGAATTCTTGACTGTGAGGGCATGAAGGTACTGTCAGGGGTAACCCAAAGCAGCAGCAGTTGCCCCATCCCTCAAAGTGTTCA
>VXAC01004770.1:269480-291148 GCA_013399225.1 Rhipidura dahli | reverse complement strand
AAATGCTGGAGATTAGAGCTACAAAAGTTGATGTTATTAAGCATACATCTAACATGTAGGTAGCTGCACTATAACTAGATGGTCTGGTCAAATTCGTGAAGCTAAGTGGAGGTGGCATGTAAAACTTTGTTGCAATACTTGAATATATTCTATATATCCTATGTAGGAGATTCTAAGTGACAGGCAAAGATGGTTTAAACAGAACAGCCTGAGATAAAGGATCTTCAATTTAGTCATTATTTTTCATTTTTGTATCCCTCTGGGCTTTTTTTTTCCCACCTCCAGACTGGTCAAGGTTCCTACATACAGACATCAGAAGTGGAACAGCTAATTCATCTACATGCAATTATTTCTTGCAGTCAGTGGAACTGCTGCCATGAGTCAGAGTTTGCAAGTTTGTTCTCATCATCTTTCTGGCAAGGAGTACCAACAGTTTCAAAAGAAAGTCCAATTTCCCAAGTCACAAATCTCAGCCCAATTTGCTGACAAGTTTGTGCGTTTTAAAGTATTTGAAAGCTGAATGTTTGAGTTTCATTAGATAAAAAAGCCCAACCCTCCAGGGTTTGACTTTTACCTGTTTTAAGTAGATGAAACAGTGGCTTTTAAATTCTTTGCAGGATACGACTTCTTCCTGAGCCTGCAGCTTTGTTGCCGGTGCCAGACTGACCTGACATTAACAATGCTATTTCTGCTCTCCCAGTTGTGAGCAACATGAATTTTAGCTTTACCAATGTCCTGTTCCCAAGCATGGAGCGAATCCAGTTGGCTCTGAGCATCTCCTTGTGGGAACAAAGTTTTGCTCATTTTGTCATTGGTGTTTCAGGACTGTTCTTACATGCATGCACACGCACACACACCAGTTGTTGTTTCCTCACTTTCTCTAACAAAAGCAGAGCTGTTGTCACATTTTTTTCTCCTCTCTTGGTTGTATTTGTCGGGCAAAGATCATCATGCTCTGATTTAGTGTTTTCAAATAAGTGTGCCCTCTGGTGCAGTGCTCTATTGAGAGACAACATAGCCCAGGCAGGAGAGTTCAGCATGGCCACTAATAAAACACAAGTGCTGCTTTGTCAGGCCACGAGTGATTACTTGAACAAGTGCCAACCAAGAAACCAAACATTAGAGCGCGGCTCTTCAGACTGTCAAGACAAAGGGCCAATTGACTTTGCTCATTAGTTTTTGTGCCAAACATGTAAACACAGTTTCCTCTCTATCTTTGATGCTCAAAACATGCCAGCTTGTTAACATCTTGGGTGGTATGGTGGTTTATGAGCTTGTAAAGACCATTATGTACTGGTAGGTTTTGTCCGAATTGAATAGATTGGCTTATCCTAAGGATGCCCGAAACTGGCATCTTTTTGACAATTTAGAAATTGTGTCTTTGCTCTAATAGACTGGTGAAACTGCCTGAAAGAAATTTAAAATGCACAGGATTTTTCATTGGCACACAGGCATGTTAAAGCTTTGTTAAAATTAGGGTTGGTCTCTGGCTCACTGAAAAATAAAAACAAAACCCCACCAAATTTATAAAAGAAGCTTTGGCTACATACATTTCCTGATTAAACCTGGTATGTAACCATAGTGCAGAAATCTCACTGAGATTTTTTGCTTGGTATTCTTTATTTTACACTGCTTTTATTTTGGGGACCTCTGACATTTTAACTTCCTGTGCATTTACTCCAGTCTTTTTTGTTTCTACATGCTGTGACTACACATGATAATGGAAATTGGAACAATTTGAAACCAGCTGAAATGTTTGTGAAAGGTGTTGAATTTTAGTCAGTGCACCAGGAATGTTTTCTGTCTTGGAAATCCCTCTCATACATGGTGTGACTGCTGGCATGAAATTTTACCAAAGTAAAACACTAAGGGTTTCTTAATGTGGCCACTTTATGAACAACTGTGAATGGTGATGAGTTTAATGATCTGGCTTCCCTTTTCAGTTCTGCAAATGATATCCATACATTTTAGCTGAAAACTGGAGCTTATTTTTTTCCACTGTACAAAAATATGATGAGGTTTTTAAAAATGAGTCTGATTATTAGGAGAAAAACAACTGAAACCCTCTGTTTAACTCGCATATCCAACTAAAATTGAAAGAAAATCGTTTGCCAGCTTCTGTTTATATTGAAATACAGAATAATATAACTTCCCATCCATGGGTCTAATGAGAATTACATTATGGTCAATGAAGATATGGTGAGAAATAGGCATGAGTAAATTATTTTGAATTTCCTTTTAAAGAACTAAAAGATAAGAAAGGGAAAGAAGAATAATACAGGTGTTCTGGGATTTTCTTCAGCTCTCTCTCTCTCATACACACACACACACAGACACAGATAGAGAGAAAGAGATACATATATCTTTTAAATAAAGGATCAAGCATGTTTGGCACTATCTGCAGGCAGAGCTGTGACCCCAGTGGGAGCCCGGCTGCTGCTGTGCTCAATGAAACTAAATGAAAGAAAGGGCTACATTTTTGGTGGAACCTTGGCAGCCAGATCCTTGCATTGAGATTCTCAGTGACAGTAAAAAATTAATATTAGCTGAACAGGAACACAAATGCATGGAATCTAATGGCATGCAATATGATATCTAATAATGAAACTCCAAGTGTCTCCTCCTAGTCTGTCCCACAGACAAGAGCCCACACTTTCCATGTCTCTGGCTAGGAAACTTCTGGCCTGCAGAGACTTCAGCAGGTGGCTGAGTAGGCACACAGGCTCCTCACCTCTTCCCTCTTTCCACTGCAAGTTTGGTTGCATGAAGTTTGGAGGTGCTGTCTGCAGCTTGAATTTCTGCCTGGGTTCTGTGTGATTCAGGTCTCAGTCTGCAAGCTCTGTCTCTTTGAGACCTCCCTGCATCATCTTGAATTAACCCTAACCCAGGAGCAACAGCAGAGTGTTGTTAATCATCCTCAAGTAGATGAACAAGCAAATGGTTTCCACCCAGAGCAAGCTGGTTTTCCAAGGCAGGTCTGTATAGGAATGATAAGGAAACAATCTCTCAGCTACAGATATGAGCCACCTGAGGGGGATGATGGTGGGAATCCTGCAACAGATTAAGTTTCAGATGCTTTCAAAGAGTGGTACCCATAGTATTCACCTTGAGGGAAAATGAAACAGAGAGTGATGTGCCTTCCTGGGGGAAAAAACACCTCTGGTACACCACCAGGGATGGATGAGCAAAGCTGAGGGGAGTTTGGTCTGCAGAAGATATTAAAAACATTGTGCAGAATTGTGGTTTCATGCCCAGGGACACTGTCAGGTGCTTGCAGAGGTTCAGGATGGACTCCCAGAGGGCCTTCACCATGGTCTGGGGAAAGGGGCAGGGTTAAATCATAAAGAGGTCCACAGGGTCAGTGCTCGGTCCAGGGCAGATTGTGAAACAGGAGTTTCATTTCCCAAGAAGGTTTTATTGAATTGCTTCTCACACAAAATTGTACTGAGAGACTCAAAGCCTGTCCAATGTCTGGACTCTTCTGAGGCTCTTAAGACCTAAATTACTCTGGGAACAGCTGCAAGTAGGTCCAAACACTGAAGACTTGTGAGCATCCAGAATGGAAGATCTGAACAATTTCTATGACAGCTGGCAGCTAACTCTCAAAAAAAGTCCCCTGAAATTTTTCTTGGTGTTTCAAAACTAGAGCTGCCTTTGGAATTTAAAGGAGTTTTCCCTGCAAGTGGAGCTTGTTCCAGGCTCCTCAATACTACTGGTAAAACTAGCTTCCAAAGCAGATTCTCAGTGCAAGCGGCCATGACAGATTTGGAGGCAAAGTGCTGGTAAGGTCCATATGAGCAGGGTAGGCAGCTACTGGTGAAATAAAAGAGTCAGTAAGACTAAAGGTACTTGTGGTGATGGTTCAGAGAAATACAGGGAGGGGTCTCTTGTCCTCTCCTTCCTCACGCTCCATCTCCCTTGCTCATTGCCTTAGGTGACAGGAGTCTCAGCTCCTCCCTGTGTTCCTACCTCTCCTTCTTCACAGCTCTCTACTTCCTCCTACAAGCCACTGACTTCTTTCATCTTGATCCTCCCCCAAGAAGAAGTTCCTCTCCCATATCAAGGCATGTGCTGAGACAGTTCAGTCATTCAAGCTCAGCTACAGGCTGAACCACTTGAATCCTTTTGCTCAGGCCTGCACTTGTATACATGACAGTCTGGGTGAGACAGCTGCAGATATTGCAGGACAGTCTGGTTTGTTTTCCGTGTTGGTTTTTTCTTCCTCCTGGATTTGACTGAAAATATCTTTGTTACAAACAATATTTTCTGTAACATGTTGGATTTGACCTAAAACTGAATTTGGCTCTGTACCCCTGTATTGAATGTTTGTTTAATAGCCCTTCTTAGCCTTTTCACTAAATTTCCTCTATAGAAATAATAATTTCAAAATGTGTTTCGAATAGCTGTACATTTTTGATTACCTGATGTTCAGACTGAGTACATTAATACTGTTCAAAATGCTGTTTGCAGTTTTTTGGGCATCTCAACACTGGAATTTCAGCAGTCGAATCTGACCTATTGAACCCCGCACGCAAATCCCTTGAATCGATTGCACCACACAAAGCAAAGTCTGCTGTAGTGTTGCTGCTAGAGTGAAAATTGAAGAGCAGGTTATTGGTGCTCTTTTGCTACTAAGTTCACCATGACAAAATCATGAGCTCATGATAGACCATAAAATGAAACTCTCAGCGTTTCGATGTAGAAGCAAAGACCAAAACCTTGACCTTTCAGGACTAGCAAAATGGATAGAGGAATTGTGGAAAAGATGTCTGTTCTTATCCTAAGTCAGGCAGATAGATAGGGCCACGGTGGACAAGAAACACCATTCTAGATGTTTTACAATAGTTTCCTACTGAATTTCAGCACTGTGGTGAAATGGTGAATTTCAGGCAAAATTAATTTCAAAAATCACTGGGACAGAATGATCACTGCATAGGGGCAGGGAAGAGAGTCCTTGTGAGAAATCACTTTCTGTTAGTTTTGTCACCAGTTAACTGCAAAACAAAATGATCATCAGTAGATCAGAAAGATGAAAATATAAGTTAAAAAAATAAAAGGTCTAAAAGGTATGTATCTGCCTTACTTCCAGATTTAGACTCTATCTGAGTGTTACTGATCTGACCATCTTCAGCAGAGTTTGTTTTCAGAGATTTGTAGGTTCTCAGAGATAGGGAGATTGCTCAAGCTCTAGCAGAAACAACTGGTCAAAGTATGCATTAAATCACATTGGATGCATGTGAAAACTACTTCTTAGATCCTTCAAGTTTTTCTCCTCCTTTGTTCATACAGCAGAGTGGCACAAAATGCCATTTATGAGGTCTACTGGTGAGAAGAATGTATATGACCGCAGGTGTCGGATTCTTTTCTTGGTAGGATTCATCCTCTCTTCTTCAAATCCTCAGTGATTATGTAGTGAATTATTAATGGCAAGGTAAATGCAGTTATTCTGGTGGAAAAGAAAAAAGATGTGTACTGTTATTATGACTGAGAAACTGTTACATGGCAAAAGGAGAGGCTGTCATTTACAAACCATTTTTCTATTTAAGGTTCTCTCACTCTCTTATTCCTCCCTAAGTAGTTTCACACAAAACTGAGAGACTGGGAGAAGGATGAAATTTCTTATTTAAAGGTCACTCAATGCAGTGGAGGGACTCCCATTGGGCCTATCATTGCAATGCTGCTTCAGAGCAGGATCATGTTCGATCCCTTTTGGGTCAGGGCAATCAGAATAAAGACTATCCGAAGACATTTGGTAAAGGAGGAACTGTCAACTTTTTATTTTTTTTTTTAATGAAATAAAAAGATGATGATTTTATAGAAGAACCCAGTTTCAAAAAGCCTAGTCAGAGAAGTGAAAGATAGTTTAAAAATATGATCCCCAGAAAAACAGTCTATGACTACTGGTATTTAAATAATACAGGACACAAAGAAATACTCTTTTTTTCTTCAAGTGCCTCCCCAAATTGTAGGGGTGTTACAGACATTTCATTATACTGATTGAGCGTTTTATTGATTTGATAATATTTTCTCTCTGGTGTAAACAAAACAATTCAAATTCTCTAAAAACATGCAGAAATTAGTATTTTCCTATTTCTGAATGCTTTGTCACCTCTAGTTTATGTACCTCATATACTTTTGTCCAATCTCCCCTGCTGACAGCCTTTGTGTGTCATCTGCACTCAAACCAGAACAAGTAGAACTATGGTGTGATCTCTTTGTTCATAAGATTACTATTTATACTCCATTGCCATCCTTGCTTCTTGAAGAGCACCTGGTAGAATGGGATCCCAATCTGCTTTCAGGCTGTAGGAATACTCACTACAATGTGGAAACAACACATTTAGTTTCCCAGATGCCTGTGCACATACATAAAGAAGTTCTGTGGGATTCAGAGTAATATGTTACTCTTCTAGAAAAATCTTATTTTTCTCTGAAGCCAAGCTTTTTAAGGAGTTAGAAATATGGTCTTTGTTCTTTCTAATGTGCAGTTTTATTCTTCTCATAGAAAATAATCATTCTGCTTTATTAAACCCATAAAAACTTGAAGGTTACAAAACCTACTGGAGAATGTTTGCACTCAACAATGCCTTTTTTTAAGTAGCAGTGAGGGTGGCTGCATAGTTAAGATTTCTGATCTGATCATTTATTTAAGCTATTACATGATTGAATTTTGTTCTGGTTTGTATTCAGGCAGCTTCTCCAAGTATGTTAGAGATATCATACACTGAAATTCCAAAGTGGGTGCAGGGCTCCCTACTTTTGTTCTTCTGCACTGATAGTTTTTAAAATGAAAGCTTTAATCTGTATTATATAGGATCATTAATTTCTGCATTTTACACTTGAGCAACAGCATTCTGATTATCTGCTGCAATGAAAAATAAGCAGCCCTGCTCCTGCAGACTTAATTACTTACTGCAGGGCCCATCCCTTCCTAGTTATGGCACGCAGTCTGTAAATGGGGTCAAAAACATTATTAAAAAACCAAATTACCCACTGGATGGAGAAAATAAACATACAACTGTGACCTAGAGGACCTCACCAACATAAGAGGCAAGGCTAGCTGCACACATTACACAGCTCTGCTCTCAGACAACAAAATAAGCAGCCAGATGAGCTCCCCACCCAGGATGGCCATGCATGCTTTCATGGAATAAAGTGTGTTCTGCCTAAGTGTTTTATAAGCAGCGGAAGTGACTGGTGTGGAAATGCTCCCAAGTGCTTTGGAGAATGTGCCTGCTGAAGAGGTGCCTAGATCCAGTGGGGATTTTGAGAAAAGCTGACTTGAGCAGGAAGGACCAGGAATGTTTCCCTAAAATCTCGCCGTGTAGCCCTCTTGAAAATTAAGACCTATATACCAAATCCTGGTAAAAGTGTGCTTCAGCCCCAAAGAAAATTAGATATAGACTTTCAATAAGGTAAATATATTGTATCTACCATTCTTTACAAATAGTACTGGTTGCATTTTATTGCAAGCAATAGTAGTTATGAAGGATTTGGGAAATTTTAAAAGTATATAAAATGCAGTAGTGCTTACAGAAACACATAAAAATGAAACAGCAAACAGACTGACTCCTTTTAAAAAATAGTAACTTATTTGTTTAAACACAGTGTAGAAGAATGTGTCATATTTATACAATTTCCCTAGTTGAATGGATGAAAAAATGGATCTGAGAGATGGAATTTTCCACGTCTAAAAGTCTAATGGCTGGTAATAGAATTGTAAGCTATAAATGAAATGCTGATTCATTTATATTAACAGAGATACAATATTTACTTGCAATATTTCTAGCAGTAGCATGCTAAGCTAATTTATAAGACAATGGGACAAGGAATCTATTGTTTTGAAATCACATAAAAAGCAATAATAAAAGAAAACAATAAAATATTTAAAGTGCATACAAGGAAAATAAGTCCATAAAACATACAGTTAACATTAAAAAATCATTCAGTACCATTTCAAATTTATCTATTTGAATATGCTGTATTTAATTAATTGTAAGCACTGAAAATTGCTGAAGCTTAAAAATATTATTCAGTTCAGAACATAATAATATTTTTTCTATGAAATAAAAACATTATAAATTCTAAATAATAAAAATCAAGGAAATGGTGAGGGTTACAACAAAACAGTAGTAAGTTATCAACATGCAAAAATATGAGAGATGCAAATAGTCTATAATCATGTAGATATCAACAGGAGTTCCATAGTAAACTTTCTCCTGTAATTTTAAACCTGAAGAAGCATTAAAATAATTTTAAAAATTTGCATTTGCTGAATTCCATCTGCAAGTCCAGCAGAATGAATCTTCATGGGGTAGGATTTTTCCCCCTTTAATCAGCTACTAATGTTTTCCTATGACCTGGTGCTGCTGAGCTGGGCTCTGCTTTCCTGACATGTCCATCTGGATAGATACCCATGATCCAGACTTCTTGCCCACTGAATTGAGATTTCAGCCAGAAGTCACATGGACATTTTCCTATAGAACACAGAAGGGCTTGTCCTCAGTTGGTCAGAGCATGATGCAAATGACACCAAGGTTGTGGATTCGATCCCCATGCGGGCCATTCATTTATGAGTTGAATGATGGCTTGATGATCTTGGTGAGTTCCTTCCAAATTAGAATATTCTGTGATTGTGACTGTGTGATATCTGAGCTGTGGGCCTCCCTCTTCTTTGCTTTCTGGCCCTGCATGTCTGTTCCCAAGCTCACTGGGAGCCCCTGAGAAGATGGCGATGGAGAAGATGGAGGGAAGGATAGCGGTGCAGATAAAAAGCTGGGGGGAGAGCTGCAGTGCTCCAGCAATCCAAGGGGTGGCACAGGGAGGTTAGAGAAGGGAAGATGCACTTTAAGACAGATATTTATGAAAATGGGGATTTGTTCAAGGATTGGGAGGACTGGAAGCACTAGCAGGACTGAGGGTGGCTTTCAGCCTTGGAGGACAGCCTTGTTGTGTGGGTACAAAAGGAGGTGTGACAGAGGGGAGCTGATGCTGTGCTCAGTGGCTGTGGGCAAAGGCATAATGAGGACACACTTGCAGATTCCTCTGCTCCATGGGCTCAGGTGGCAGCTGGCTCCCCCGGGGCTTGGCTCAACACCACTGCGTGCACAGTGTCCGAGTGGGCACAGCTTTAGCAGCCCAGCTCTGAGCAGAGGTGTTGCTGCCTGAGGGGCTGCCTGGACAGGGAGAGTGGTAGGCTTGGGATCCCCACCTCCTCCTGTGGCTCCTTAGCAGCCTGTGCTGAGCCTGGTGTCTGCTGGCAGGAGCCTGAGAGCAGAGAGCCCGGCCTGGCCGGGGTGCCCCCAGCTCTGCCACGGCAGGGGACAGCGCTCCTGGTGTGCTGCAGCAGGTCCCACCTCACCATGTCCCCACATCTTCTCCTCCTTCCTTATATGATTTCCAGAAGGAAAATGCAATAGCCCTGTCAAGTTGCTGAATTAGGGATGAGAAGGAATGTTTCAGAAACACAAGATGATCAGTGCAACAACCTGAATAATTGACAGCATGCTCTCTATTTTTATTTGCCTGATGTGATTCGTTGCAGGAGCAGCCTTTCAAGGAGAAAGCCTGAAGTACTGGTCTTGCTGTTGTTACAAGGGCTACTTGCTTAAATATTGTTTCATAATTAAGCTTGTCAGGTCAGTGTCTGGATTTGCAGGCCAATACTTGATATTTACTTTTGTATTCCTTAGGTCAGGGAAACTGCAAAGCCATTAGGCAAAATAAATTAATGCAGCCTATCACCAGTGCCTGACTACATGCTCCAGGAGGAGCCTTAAATAAAATCCCAGCATTTCCCTAATATTTGCACAATGACAGTAGATTTTTTGTTTATACCTCCATCTAAAAGCAAATTCCTGGAGCAAAATGCTCAGCAGTGGTTGCAAAGCTGAGTCCTGCAATAGCACTGTGAAGTGATTGTACTGAGATGTTTTTACAAATTTTTAACTCTTTCAGAGAAAGAGGAGGAGAAAAATACTTAAGTTTCTTTTACATTTCCTTGGAGGGCTTTCTAGCTCCTCTTGACGTAGAGGACCAAAGACAACTTGAACTCCTGAGCACATTCAGTGGAAGCCAATCATTCCCGTTATTTTTTGTCCTTCAGCAGAACTGGGGTCTCTGTTTTGCTCACGTCTTCCAACTCTCTCACAGATCATCTTCCTGCCCTTCCCTTAGACTTTCCCCGCAGTCTCTAGGACAGTTAACTCCATTTCCATTCTCCTTGCTGTGGCTTCTTTAAATACGTAAAATTTTATCCCTAGATTCCCAGGGTAGGTATTAGTGCCTTTGCTGAGAAAAGCTGATTTTTATTGGCCAGTTAGCAATCACTCAGAGTTGAGATATTTTTCCTTTTTTAAATTGTAATCTGTGTGCCGTTGTTTCAGTATATTTCAGTATTAGCTTTTATGTTGGATGTGTAAAATGTCACTGGCTCATTTTAATTATTGGTCACCCCACAAGTGAACCTCTTTAAGAGGTGCATTGTTTTGCAGGTAGAACTGAAATTATGTCTAGAAAGCCTCCATGTTTGTGATCCCACAGCATCAAGAGATCAAATTTTTGTCATAAATCTCATCAGTTTTAATGTTTCTTATGGAATACCAGGTTCTACAAATCTGGGGAGATGAAAATCTGAAATGTTGGAAACAATTAAAAAAAAATCTAAACCATTTTTTGTGATATAGGAAGCTAAAAATTAGACTGTAAAGCCTCAAAACATAAATATTTTAAGACAAGGGCCCCAAAGAAATGGAATGTACAAGTTTAGAGCAGAGAGGGTTCTAATCTTGCTATTTGTAAAAAGTGTATTATGACTTATCAATACTTGGAGTCACTAAGCTTATCTCAGGAATGAAATACAATGCTGAATGCACATAAACAAAGAGGAGAAAAGCTGTCTGGAAACACTGGCTGCTATGTTTTACTTAGTGGTGTACTTTGTGTTTTATTTTACACAGAAAGTCTTCCTTTTATTTCCTCTCTTGTTAATTCTCATGGTCAGTGGTGTATGGCTCAGTCTGGACTCATAGAAATTGGCTTCTTGCTTTGGGTTGTCTCTCAGTCATGCCATTTCTAGGATGAAAGCTCAGCAAACAGCACCAAGGCACTCACTGTGAGGGAGGAGGTCTGGACACAGCTCCAGGGAGAAAGAAGTCATGTTACATTCACAGCCAGTGCTTGGTCAATGGGCTTTGCAGAAAAGATCCTACAAGGATTGCTCCTCTCTCTGGCATGCTCAGTGCTGTTTTCAATGACAAAATACTCATGCCATCCCTTCCACAGATTCCTCACTAAAATAAGACATTTGTCAGCTGGACTAAGCCAGGCTTGGGTCTAAAACCTGTACAAATAGTGCAACAGACTCATGGCTTCACACTGAAAAAGAGTAAATTTAGATTAGATATTAGGAAGAAATTCTTTACTCCTAGAGAATGCTGAGGCACTGGCACAGGTTGTGCAGAGAAACTGTGGGTGCCCCATCCTTGGAAGTGTCCAAAGCCAGGTTGGATGGGGGTTTGAGTAACCTGGTCTAGTGAAAGGTGTCCCTGACCCGTGGCAGAGGGGTTGGGATTAAGTGATCTTTAAGGTTCCTTTAATTTTGCGTGGAGCAATTTCTCAGCGTCTGACATGTCTACAATTTTTGTTTAAATAATCTTAATTAGAAATTATTTCCTGTCCAGTCCATTTTCTTTAGCACCCTGTGCTGTGATAACTGATGAAACATGCTTTCAAATCTTGGGACTATAGATAAAGAAGAAGCGAATCCTGGGGGAAAACTTTGTTTGATGCAATGCTTATAAGAGATGGTAATCATTACAAATCAGTTTCCTGAGGTGTTTTGAAAGAATGCAAGAAAAATGCCCAGGGACTTAACAAAAATTTGTTTGAGGTTTAGAAGAAAAATCACCCCTTAGAAAGCTAAAATGGCTTCATTGTAGGAATCCAGGAACACTGATCTTGTTTCAGAAACCCATTTGGTATTTGCATTAATTTTTTTCTAACAACACAGGGTTTTTCTTTTTTTTCCTTGAGATATAAAGTAAAGCCAACTCAAATGAACTTCAAAAATATATTAATGATGTTTTTTATGGTAGACTCAAAATTTAAAAATCATATAGCCAACTTGCATGAAAGATAAATTAGGTCCATCCTAGCATTTAAGAGAATTTCTGTTGTGAACATAATGTTTAAAAGTAAAAAGCACTGGTAAATGCAGTGTATATTTCAAGCTAATACTTCTAGAATATTTTCAAATGTTTCAGGCCATTAGATACATATAATATGTGAAATGAGATGATGAACCTTGTAAAGTGTCTATATATATACTCCCATAGAACGGACCTAAATAAATTGACAATAGATACAGAATGCAAATGGAAGCAAATGCTGATAAAGACAAAACCATGCATGTCAACAACACCGTTCAAACTGGTGTACTTAATTAAAAAAGTGAAGTCAATTAAAATCAAAACAACAGTGTCGCATGTACAAATGCTGGAATAATCATTAGGCCTTGCTGAATAATGAAGGAGTAAAGAATTTTTTTTCAAGTGAAACAGCAGGGGTAATACATTACACAAAGCAACAATCTACAACAATATGACAATTGAATTACTTCAGCCCCATTAGGCAGGTGCAGAAAAATAATTAACATGAATTTCTTCAATGGAAAAGAAAAAAACACAAACTTTTTTCTAGTACAAACTGCTATTTTTTCCCTCCAGAATGATGAGAAAATATATCAATGAGCAGACTGCTTAAATGAAACCTTTATTCTTATCCTCTATGTGAGACCCTTTAATTGTAGAATAAAATATGTACACTGTGTATTTTCTCGTAGTCTGACAGTGTTATAACAGGTCACCATGGTTGGCATCAGCTTTTGGTCTTCTGCTGAGGCATAAGCATTGACTGTTCATTTCAAAAATATAATGTAAAAGGCAAGAGTCTTTTGAATTTTCAAACTCAGATATTCAGTTAGGCCTCAGGTCTCATTCAATATCTTCTTTTCCCTTTCAAATTCAAAATAAATACATGTGACCTCCAATTTCAATCTGAGCAACAACTGTTCTATAAAATCACATGAAAGAGTGAACAAATGTCATAATATCTCATGAACTGTAAGTTGTTTCCTGAACTCCAGATGCATCCAATGTTTTTCCCTTCAGAGTTCTACTAAAATAATTCCAAGTAGCTCTTTTGAAAGAGATCGGAGGCAGATAGTCATGCAGTTTATTGAGGGACATTTTATTTTCTTCCTTTATAATCAGAGAGATGGATAAACACTAGCAGTGGTCATGTTAGAAATATATTAATTAAAGATGTGGCCATAATATCTCAAGTGATCGAGTTAGCATACTGACTTGGGGTGACTTTATGATGCTGTATCCCCTGTCACTTGCTCTAGGCCAGACATGAATTGTGTGCCTCTCAGTGTCTTTAAGCTGTTTCTCAGGAGAGTGGGGAAGAGAAGCCAGGGGAATTTTCTGGAACAGTTTGTGCTCAAGGACACACACACACTCCCCTGCGTTCTTACAGCTGCGGAGCTGAGGAAGCACCTTCCTGCTTTTACCCAGCTTTCAGCTCTCTGCAGCAGGGAAGAGAGTGGCATTCTCTTCCTCTTTAGCCAGCTCCTTGTTCATTAGCTAAAGCACAGAGTTTCCTGTGACTTTGGCTTCTTATTCTTCTCTTCTGGACTGTTGAGCAACACCAGAACATCACCAGGAGGCTCTACACTGCAGCCCAGCTCCAGGGAGGGCAGAGTGACACCTACAAAGGACTCTGAATTTACCAGGTTCTCTCCACAGAGAGAGGTTTTATTATTTAACATCATTCTTTCCCCGTGCCTGTGTGCACACTGCTTGTTAAATAAATAGGGGTGTTTTTTCACTTTCCTCCAAGGAATTTCTTTCTGAACCTGGTGGGGAGGGGCTGCTGAAATCTGCCCTCTTAAGAGAGGGACGTTCATTTTGGACGTTTTCCCTCCAAATTTGTCTCAAACTAGGACACATAATTAAGAAGGTGCTGCTACAGCCAGAGAGACTGTGGAAGGATTAATGATCATTTTATGAGCCAAGGTTGTGTGCTCTGGTGGCTTTAACTAAGCCATTTTACCTTGTCTATGCAATAGCCTGTGAGGAGCTGAAGACCCCTGGGTCTGTCAAAAAATATGTCCTGTCTACAGCATCTCCTACCATTCTCGTTGCCCATGGTCTTTGCACAGCTGGTGGGCTACTGGTGCTACCCTCCATCCTGAACACGTCTATAACCCACTGCTGTATGTCCAGGTGTCTGCTTTATGGCTCACCCAGAGCGCTGTTCTCTTCCTCTCCTCTGCCACTTGATTAGATATATGACCCTAGCATAGTTTTGCTGTATTAGCCCAGAGATACATATGCTTCCATTCTTGTGATTTGAGTTGTTGGCATCAAGTACTGCTAAAAACAAATTTTCACTTTGAATTAGGAATAAGCAACTACCACCTCTTAGTTAAAAGGGATTAATTTTCCTTTGGGAGTCCCCTAAGTATTTGAGGCTGCTGTATGGCCTACATAGATTTTCTCTTGTTTGGGTTGGTTTTTTTTTAATTATAAACTTTCTAAATTCAATAATCTTTTATTTTTCTAAAAAGACCAAAGAGTAGAGAGCTTTAGAGAGTTGGAATGCTTCTTTTGAAAAAAGGAGTGGTGCTTTGGGACAAAAAAATATTTTAGAAATGGAATGAAAACCTAGTCGTTACCAACATGTAAGCAGATGTTTGATACTTTTTTCTGTTTTGATCAATTCTGCTGCTATTTGAATCAGGGGATCTTTAAACAAATGATTTCTGGAACTGTGAATCCTAATTTTGTAGAAGTCCTGCACATAGTGCTCATTCCCTAAATATCCATGTTGATATACCTTTTTTCCTATCCCTCTACATCTTATGACAGACTCATATCTGGAGTGGTCTGTCTGCTTCAGTGACCTCTAATGTTCTAAGACACCGCTGATGGCGTTTTTCCATTTAAATGTTGATGCACTTGCAGATACATCTTATTTTGGTCCCATACCCTCAAGTTACAAAAGCTGTGTTGACAGCCTGGCAGAACCTACGGAGAAACCACAGACAGAGAATGGAGTTTTTCTGCTGCAGTGAATTGGGAATGCCAGCATGGACAAGGATCTATTAAAGCAGGTGCTGCAGAGATAAAAACACCTAGGATGGTTTACAATGTTAAAAAATATACAAAGAAAAAGTAGTATTGTAAGTCCTGCTACTACTCTACAAGACCACTGCCACAACATGGGTAGCACTAAAACCTCTCACTCCAGAGAAGTTGAAAGAGCCAAGAGGGGCCAATGTCCCTTCTCTGCACAAACTCTGAAGCAGCCTACAAAGGACAGAAAGTGCAAACCCACACAGCTGTCCAGCCTGTAACTGAGTTGAGGAAAGAGAGGGAGAGACATGGCTGACAGCATTTTGTGCTGCACTCCAAAAATAGTGGGCTGTAGAAGTGTCACCCATTTTACTCAAGGTAGTAAATGACTGATGCTATTTTGGTCCTATGTGGTTTACTTAGTGTGTCTAAGCTTCCTTGTCCTTTATCACTGCTCCATTTTTCATACATCTGGAAGTCAATTTTATGTGGACTGTTTTTTTAAAATGGAAATTTTAGAAATTTCTGTTTTGTCGCGTCCAACCAGACCATTCCCCCCCCATCCTTGTTTCAGGCTGCTGTATTACCCTTCCAGAAAACTGAGTAAACCCACTGCTGCCCAGCTCAAGGCAATAGCAGACATCTGCCTGGACACAAACATCAGGCAGCAACTCTTGCTGCTAAAGAACCCAAGACTTGTTAAGGGGAAAAATATTTATAAACTCAGCCAAGTGTAGGGAGATATTGTGGGGTGGTTGCTGTGGGGATTAGACCCAATGTCATGTCCATTTCTTACATGTCCCAGCTGCTTCATCCAGTGCAGATATTCTGCAGCCTGGAATATGGTCTTAATGGAGAAGTCTCTGTGTCTGAAACAGTGAAATATTGGACTAGAGAGGGGATCATCTCTAGAGGAGAGAAGAAGAGGTAGACAAGGTAGCTAAAAATGTATAATAGACATATAAACAAAAAATGATTGAAGGAGTTGACAGAAAAGTAGGCAGTTCTAGAGAGGGCTGTTTCATTCAAAGAAATGAATGAAACCTCTGCAACTCAGTTATAATCTTGTCAAGCCATGCAACCTGTTGAGAAGGTTTCAGTCTGGCAGCATCATCACACTGTTCCAAGTTCCTGCTACAGACTCTTCACTCTCTGCATTCCAACCCAGTGGGAGCTCACCTTTGTTTTCATTAGGAAAGACTAAAGATCCTTCTGATAGTTTTCTGTCCCTTGAATCACTGATGTACTATATAAATATGGTGCCTATCTGTTTATTATCGGACCTGAGCAGGTATGCATGGATTTTTCTAGGGCTCAAGTATTTTACTTTTTCTAGAGTTCAGGCATTGTAGTTTTTCCATTCAGTTCCAACAGGAATACATTATTTTGTTGGTAATGTGCCACAGAAAAAGCCTGTCCTGCCTTCTGGCGGAGTTCAGTGATGACTACAGAGTTAGTTAATGGGCAGTTGCATGTTTCAGACTGCAAAAAGCAGCCCGTGAGAAGAGTTTGCTAATCCAACCTTTGAATCCTGCCTCTTCAAAAAATTTCATGCCTACCTTGGCACTCTGGGGACACTTTCACTGAAAAAAGGTACAGTGTACCAAGAATGCTTTTATTTAAAACTGTTTCTGAAAGCAGAAGTGGAAGTTTAGAGTGTTTTGGTTTGGGACTCCCTCCTTCGCTCCCACATCTACAATATATTCCTGGGCAATAAAAAGAACTAGCCAGTGCTTCCCTTTGTTTCCAGTCCTCTTTGTTTGCAGTGTCCATGCAATCATTGAAAATTTATACAGAGGAACAGAGGCAAGAGGCCCATAATCTTATAGCCTAAGGAGGCAAAATGGATGGAGGAGAAGACCTGCTTAATGCATTTTGCCCTATGACCAATTTCATGTAGAATACGTGAAGCATTTGACCCTCCCTACCTCATAGACTCTGTCCTCTGAAGTAGCTGTCATGATCTCCAGATTAGAAAGTAATACTTGCTGGCTTACTTTCCAGCTTTATTTATGGCTTTCTAAGAATAAAAATTATGAAAGTATCTCTCCCATGATCCTGCTCTGGGGGTGCAGCTTCTGAGGTGGATGGGTTTGAGTCCCATTTAATAAAGAAGAGAATAGAATACTGGATATGCATCTAATTTCCAGTCTTTTCCAGATGAACCCTCTGAGAATAGCTTGATTATTGTGATGAAGGAGAACCAGCACCTGAGCAGGAGATAATACTTCTCTGTGGTGCTATTTTATTTGGTTTCATTTGGGAATTCTCTGTCAGGAGCCAGAATGAAAAATGGAGCTCCATATAAATCAAACGGACATATGTTAAGCCTGCTCCAGGGTTAATGCCCCCTGTGCCAAATATTTGAATACAACTGCTATTTGTCAGAAAATGTTAGACTGACATGCACAGTCTGTATTTGTCTCATCAGAAGTAAATACAAAGTTATAATAAATGTGCAAACTCATAGCCATGGTAGATATTTTTTGCCTTCATCATGCGAGTGATCACATGATGTTATTTGTCATGATGACCAAGTATCATATTTAGGAGATGAACTACATTCATGCTACCTGTGAACACCATGTCCTTGCTCACCCCTTTTCCACCCCCAGTTTATTTGGAGAATAATAAACAGGCTTTTTAAAACAGAGTGAATAATCTCCTGAATATTTATTCCCATTAAAAGTAGATGCTTTTTTCTTTCTATGAATATTTTTCAAAAAGCAATGCTTTCATCTGGTTTGCTTATAATAAAGGCTGCAAACATTACTAAAGAAATTGGCAGCTTTTATTCACAAGAGAGTTTTCTCTGGAAGGGAAGGAAGCTGTTTGGTGAATCCTCTTTCTTGCTTACCCCCAGCAGTTATCACTGCATATAAAGGGGTTGGATGAGCCCTGAAGGAAGTAGGATGCTTGTCCCTATACGAGGATGTTAGAAATGCCAAGTTAGTGTGACTAATGGATAAGACAGAAAGCAAAGCCGGTGATCTAAGATGAATAGAAGCATTAGAGGGAAAACCAGGAATGCAAATCTCACTTTGTTAGAAACACAGACCTTATGTCGTCTGCTCCAGAGTTTTGTTTCATCAACTCTTATAGCTCACGGGCTCCTTCACTGTACAGAGAAACTGTAAATCCTGCAAAAACTGGGAGAGGTAAAGCCTGTAGAAGCTGATGTTTGTGTTCAAAGTTGCTTGATGGAAGCTGCTAAGTGATACTGAAAACGCTGGCAGGAATCCCAGAGTTTGGAGGGAATTTCCATGTGCTGACTCAGACATGAATTTAAGCTCACTGGAGTGCTACACCTGATCCTAATGAGGTTATGAAATCTGGAGTGAACTACTGAAATTCTTAACAGCACATGGAGAAGACACACAAAAAAAAGGGGTGGATGCAAACACATAGTATATAGCTCCCTAGCATATAATATACTCTCCAAAGAAAAAATTAGAAAGAAACTCACTGAACAATAAGTCAAGTAACATCCAGGAAGAGGGGCAGCAAAATTCTTGCCCTTCCAAACTGATGAAACAGATTAATAGCTGTTTATTCAGCTATGGAGAATCAGCTATGATCAAAATATGTTGCTGCTGGAAATACCTTAAATTCAGAAGAGAGTACTGGGTGCTTTAACTCTTGCCATCTCCTGAACTGTCTTCTTCATATGCCACTTTTAGCAAAACAAACCTCTATACTTACATGTCAATATGGAAGTTAAAGCTTAAAAAGCTCAATAAGATTTGTAGATACACTAGTTCAAAATTACTAATGAGGAATCATTTGTCTAACAATTCCAGTGAAAATGGAAACTCTGGATTTCAGGGTAGATGCAGTAGTAAGATGACTTTTCAGAAAGAGGAGGCCAAGAGGGCCTATCCCAGGCCCTGTGAGAGCAATTTATTTTAGTTGCAGGGCAATAATGGGAAAAAAACCTTGGTTAACTAGCAGTTTTGTAGCCCTATGGGAAAGTTGCAGCCAAATTCTCCCAACCCTGCTTTTACTATTTCCCTTCTCGTTGTCAAGAAAGAGCTGCTTGCTGGTTATATCTTTATCATCCAGTAATGCTTTAAAACACTTTAACATCTCTGTTTATATGGGAAACATCATCTCCATCTTTCCAAAATCTTTGAAAACTTATCGCCAACCACAAGATCTATTTTTCAGACTCTGGTTGGTACTGTTCATGTCTAGAGCTAATGAAACAATTCAGAAAAATTCATTTAATAAACTACATCTCTGTCTGCTCATCTCTGTGGCTCATCAAATGCATCATGGTTTTCTCAAATTTCTTGTTGATTTGAAATTTTTATGAAAAATACCTTTCACAGAGTTCTTAATGTTTCAATCATATCTCAGCAGTCTCTTGCAAACCCTCAGTGTTTCAGCATCAAGCTTATGATTGGATGTAAACCAGGAAGGTTGCTGAGACTGATTAGAACATCTTCCCAGTCTAACCCTTGCAATTGCAAATTGGAAATGTTTGTGTCTGTACAGGAGATTGGTTAATTTTTTTTTCCTTTTTCTGCTATTAAGAAAATTCAAATAAAACCAAGGAAGTTTAATAAGCAGTTTATTATGGACATGTTTGGATAAAAGGATGTTCCTCTCATGTGCAAGATTTTCAGAAGGAAAATAAAGTTTAAATCTCTTGTCAAAATTCAGTTTGGACTCAGTGGCAGTGGGATTTTAAACACTGACAATTACTTTCCAGAACCAATGAATTTATTTAGGAAGAGGAAAAATAATTTAACAAGTGGCAAAAGCTTTCAGAAAATCTTAGGTAAATGCTATTGTTTGCCCTGCACAATGAAAAAGGCAAAAATCTATTTTTATCTGAAATTGCATTTATTTTACACATAATAATAGCTGGTTTAAAAACAAAAGGAAAAGGCATTGAAATATATTGCTTTTTGTCATTTATTTATTTCAACTTCTATGCCCCTTAGCTTCAATGTCACTTTATTTTCATTGAGCTGCTTGAATTTTATTAAGGTTTCTTTTTATTTGGTGCTAAAATATTTGTGTTGACATAAGTAGATCTTGTGGTCATGGAATAACATTCATTCAGCTGAATATTCAGCATTTATTCAGTACATGTCCTTTTTCATTAACAAACTCTAACCCACAGCTCTTCTCCTCCAGTAACAGAAAGCAGAGTTCATGAAATTTGCAGTGTATTTTCTGTGAATGAAATTCACCAGAAACATTAGATGTTTCTGTTGGCAAATGTATGCCCTGAGGGGATAGGAATTTTCCAATTTTGGGTGGTAGTATTGGGTTTTTTGCTTATAAGCAAGAATGTTTTTAGTTTTAATTAAAATTCACAACAGAATTTCTTCCTAGAAGCAGAGACACATTGCTGTTTTTCCACCCAGGGCTGTGGTTATGTAGCAGCAGGTTCACACAACTTCTAGTGATGACATCAGGCTTGTGTGTTAAACAGAATGTTCCATGGGATAAATAGTCCTGTGTGGATGTGGCTCTGGTGTAAGCCACGAGGATCTGTCCCATCATGAACAGAAAAAAAAATAAAAAAAAAAAAAAAAATTCTGCAAAATACTTCCAAAAATTACTCCTGCATGAAGCAATTCCTTACTCATGAGTCACCTCCTCGTGTGGTGTAGGCGACCTACTGAAACAAGCTAACTTGTACCCAGGCCCTTTTTTAGTTCTCTCACCTCCTTTCAATCTGTCTAACAGCTTTCAAGAGACAGACACGTCCCTGTGCATGTCAGGAAAGGAAAGCAGCAGCTCATATCAGCTGAGTGGGTATTTGTGGATTTTGGGAGATGGAGGAGATAATACTTGTATGGATATAAACACAGAAGAGTTCAGTCTCCAGCGGGCAACTTGTGTAAGTTCTGGTGTAGGTTTGTTCAGTTTAACAAGGGTTTCTGATTTTTGGCTCAGAGAGTTATCTCTCTAAAGGTCTGTAAAGGAAGAAAGAGAAGCCATGATATAGAATAAGCTGCTGGTTTAACAAAGTACAAATCGCAGTGTGAAAATTCACTTTGTTCCTCTAAGATGAACAAAACCTTAAAATTAATTGGAAAGGAACAAACAACAGTAGAGGCAACATAGCTTAACTGAGCTGTGAGATTGTGGTAGGGTACATGTACAGACTATTTTTTCAGGCAGATTTGATCTCACCCTTCTCTGAGCCAACTGCAAAACCCAAATTTCTGTATTGGCAGACATGCAGCTGTAGTCCTCACAACACTCATTCTAAACTAATAAGTCGGGCAGAGGGAGAGAGTATATTAGCTCATTCTTAGTTCCAGCAGCTACCCAGAAGGCATTACAACACACTTGAGATATATCTCATACAAGGTACTGATATGCCCACACTGCACAGAAGTGACTGCAGTGTGCTGTAAAGACAGCTCAGGCACCAGGAGCTGTGACAGTTCAGAGTGAGGTATTATACCTTACATCCCAGGCAGACTATTGCTGAGCCAAAGCTGCTTTAGCTGTAACTTCTGTGGCTGAACCTATGAAAAGAGTCCTGTTTCTTCCAATAATAAT